>JAOTAY010035915.1:0-23459 GCA_025629805.1 Erythroxylum baracoense
GCCACCCTCGCGGGGCACGGATTCGGGTATCACCATCGATATCGGGTTCGGGTTCGGCGGGAGTGGGGTGTTACAAAGGAAGTCCCAGAAAAGGATGAAGAATGAAATTAAAAGGTCTTAGAACATAGTAGCTATAAGAGATAAGGACAGGAAGAAAAAATAATGCACTTTGCTTCAAAATCAAGAAAATGACCTTCTAGGAGTGAAATTATGCTTTAAAGTTTTCATGATTTAGGATTTTTAGACAAAGGATATATAGAATAGAGGCAGGAGGTCAAGATGTAAAACAAATTTGCAGTACGAAGATGTGAACTATGTTATGGTAGCTATTTTGGGCATGTAAGAGTTTTACTCATTTGGAAGTAATGTAAATGTCTATATTCTATAGTTGTATAATCCTATTAGCCAGCTTAGTTATGTCCCAACTATATCAATTTTCTTTCTTCATTTGATACAATTTACAAAGTTATAAATCCTTCTTCTTTTGATAAAAAGGTAGAAGAAAAACCTTATGAAACTCTCTCGCTAAAAGGAAATGGTGTCAAAATCTTATTGCTTCTCTATTTTGAAGACTTGGTTGACACTCTATCTCTAAAAGGAGAGTGCCAAAATCCTACTGATTCTTAGATTCAGATTCAAATCGATAAAGTGTTAGAAAGTGAAGGAATACCCCTTAATGTGTAATATATGAGAATTATTCCTTTAGTATGCAACCCAATTTACATTACAACCAATAAAGGAAAAGAAAATGTCCTAACAAGTGTAATGAGCTGAAGAATAATACCCAACAATCTTATATAATGGTCATACCTTTAAAGTTTTCTTTGAGCAATTATACCTTGCTACAAGTTGCGATACAAGATCCACATCCTCATCTTCAAATACACTAAATATATTCTTTACCTTGTGCTAAATCTTAACCTCCTTTTGAGTGGCATTCCTCTTGTAATTAATAATTAAAAACCTAGGTATATCAACCATATGTCTCCTTGGTCTGCAAATGTCATATGGTTTCTAAGTGCAGATAGAAAGAAACAATATTTTTGGATAAAATACCTTATTGTTAATTGCTTAAGGTCCAAGAATGTTCAAAATCTGTTTGTTAATAGTGAAACCAACATGTTTAAAAAAGAATCACACATTTCAATCAATTTCAAACAGCAATATCAAGATGATACAGGTGGAGAGAAAAGTTATCATCACAAGGAATTAATTTTGCCATATTGATATATTATTCTATCTTGTCTTTTATTTTATGAACAAATAAGTGTTGCAACATACCACTCCTATAGTTTTAAATATTTACTAATCACTATATTTCCAGATTAAATCAAATAGAAACTGGTGATTCTGTACTCATTGTCATACAGTGAAAGTTTGCCCCTCCAAAGAGGCTATATTTATCAGTGGACTCCGCAGTCATCTAGAAGATTCCACACAATTCTTCCATATTCAAGAAAAGGCTAGAGATGGGTAGAAGACTCTAGAACCTTGTACATAATTCTTAAATATGTAGATAGTTGTAGAGAATTCTAGAAGACTCTTTGTAAGCCATTGGATTGGATCAATCCTAACCATCAATTGAGGGATGGGGGATTATAAATAGGTTAGGGATCTCATTTGTATAGCCATCCTCATTCTTTGTAGAGTTCTTTGAGTAATAAGAACAACCTCCATATTCTCCAAGCTCTCTTGTGTTCCTTCCATCTTTCATATTTCAAAGTCGCTTATACCAAGTGTTCGATCTAAGTACTCTTAGGAAGTACTTGTGAGAAGGCTGAACTAGCATTCTAGCCAAGGAAGGTGTTCCCAACTTGAGGAGTTTGCTAGTACCGCATGGCTTGCAAGGTTATAAAATCCAAACCCGTGACAGTTGGTATCAGAGATAAGGTTCCAATCACGTTAGTAATAAAGAGGAGGTTCCAACCGAGTTGGTGTTCAAGCGAAGTTCTAAGTAAGTGCTTTGCTTGTGTTTGATATTTTATTTGAAAGATGGTCAGTGCAAGAAACAATGATGCTACCCAAGTTGAGGGAACATCCAAACAATCCACTCAAGGGAGATCCAAAGCAAGAGTAGAGCTTGTTATAGCCGAGGGGCAGGAGAAGTTCGAGGAGCATGAACACCGCATCAAGGAACTTGAGGGTGATCATGAAGAGTTCCGTGGGGAGATGCAAGGTGCCTTGAACGAAGTCCTCTCAAGATTCTTAGGCTAAGTGGAGTCCTTTAAGGGTGCTTACTAATCCGAGATTGCTGGGATGAAGGATAAGCTCGAAAAGGTTTCCAACGAGTTGTAGGAGACCAAGGATGAGTTAACCATCTACAAGAAGGAAATTGCTCAAGGAGGAAGCATTGCCACACCGACAGTAGTCACCAATCCTTTGAGGGTGGATATTCCAAAGCCCAAAATTTTCAAGGGGTAAAGGAATGCGAAGGAGGTGGACAATTTCCTGTAGAGCTTGGAGCAATATTTCAAGGTGTTAGGTGTTATGGATGACGTCAATAAGATCAATAGCGTCACTCTCTACCTTAAAGACATCGTAATGGTGTGGTGGAGAAGGAGATGTGGGGACATTGAAAAGGGGACATGCACCATAAGTACATGAGGCGAGTTCAAGAGAGAACTCAAGAGGCAGTTCTACCCAGCAAATGCCGAAAAGGAGGCGAGTGCAAAGCTAAGACGTCTCCATCAAGTGGGAAGCATTAGGGACTATGTGGTCAAAATTTTCGAAGTGCTCTTAGAGATCCCGGATTATCCCAACAAGGAGGCACTCTTTGCATTCAAGGATGGTCTCTAACATTGGGTCAAGATGGAAATCCAACGCCATGGAGCCCAAGATCTTGTAAGTGCTATAACCATTGCCGAATCCCTTATGGAGTTCAAGATGTCTGATAAGCCCAAGTTCGATAAAGACAAGGGTAACAAGGAGAAGAGTGGGGGAGAGCATGAAGGCAAGGTGGACTCACCCAAACATGGCAAATATGCCAAGCATAAGGTGAGAAAAAGTTCACACTTAAATGTTGGTTTTATGATGGACCTCATAGGGCTAGAGATTGCCCGAAAAAAAGTAAGCTCTCAGCCTTAATTGCGGAGAGGGAAGGGAGTGAACCTGAAGAAGTGATGATAGGCTCACTTCAACTCCTCAATGCCATCAAAAAGATGGAGGCCCCTAAATCCGAGAAAAAGGGCCACTTGTTCGTTGAAGCTAAGATTAGTGGCCAAATGGTAAAAGCATTGGTGGATACGAGCGCTACCAACAACTTCATTTGAGTGGAAGAAGCCAAGTGGTTAGGCATCAAGTATACCAGGGAGGAAGGGTGGATCAAGACCGTGAACTCAAAGGTAACAACCATACATGGAAGTGCCTGAGGAGCTAAGATATGCCTTGGTGATTGGTATGGTGAAATTAACCTTTCAGTTGTTTCTATGGATGATTATCCTTTAGTGCTTAGGAGGGAGTTCTTCGATGCCGTCAAAGTGATGGCAATCCCGTTTGCTAACGCAATGTGCATCATGGAGGAAGGCAAGACGTGTATGGTACAACTTTTGAGGGAAACAAGACCTCCAGCCAAGCACATTTTGGCCATCCAACTCTTGGAAGAAAAGATACCACCCGAGTTGCTGAAAGCCCAACCATTTAGGAAAGAGGTGGACCATGTGAGTAAGAAGGTACAAGGCACGGTACCTCCTAAGTTTGAGGAAGCTAGGAGGTGACTAAAGGAGTCAATGGGTGAAGACTCCAAGTTCGTGAAGAAGGCGAACTTTATGGCATGGAGTCATTTCCTTAATCGTCCGAAGACCGTATGGAAGCAAGTAAGTTGGCAAGCTTTTGTGGCAAGTTATGACTTGGTGATGCAGCCAAAGCTAAGAGGAGTAACATTGGAGGTGGATGCTCGAAGTACAAAGGCAAGTTTGGGAGCCATCACAAGTCCAAGAATTCCTTTGGTAGATTGCTTCGAGGAGAAGAAGGAAAGCCCACAAGCCATGAGTTCTAGAGAATTGGCAAGTCAAGCGAGGACACGTTGATTCGGGCATAAAGGTGGGACTTGAAATATCAAAGGAAAGCAACCGTTAAGGCCAAGGAGGTACAGGTAGAGGAAGGAGAATATGGAACAACACCAAGAGTGTGCAAGACCGAAACAACGAGTACGTTGCCAGGTTAAGTGGGGGAGAATGTCACACAGTGAAAATTTGCCCCTCCAAAGAGGCTATGTTTATCAGTGGACTCCACAGTCATCTAGAAGATTCCACACAATTCTTCCATATTCAAGAAAAGGCTAGAGATGGGTAGAAGACTTTAGAACCTTGTAAATAATTCTTGAATATGTAGATAGTTGTAGAGAATTCTATAAGACTCTTTGTAAGCCATTGGATTGGATCAATCCTAGCCATCCATTGAGGGATGGGGGATTACAAATAGATTAGGGGTCTTATTTGTATATCCATCCTCATTCTTTATCGAGTTCTTTGAGTAATAAGAACAATCTCTATATTCTCCAAGCTCTCTTGTGTTCCTTCCATCTTTCATATTTCAAAGTCACTTCCTCCAAGTGTTCGATCTAAGTAATCTTAGGAAGTACTTGTGAGAAGGCTGAACTAACATTCTTGTAACATCCTGTCACTTGAATTAGGGTCAAAATGGTGATTATTAGAGATTAATGAGAAATTAGGAAGCATAACTTATGTTTATGCATAATGTGACATACGTATACACGATATTATTGATCTTTCACATTACAAACATGCATTCATTGACATTTTCTGGGTATTATTAATTGTTAAAAAATGCAATTAAAATGTTGATTGTGAATTACTTGAGCTAAAAATTTACTTGGAGAACAATTAGATTATTTCAGATTTTTGGCAAATTTTGGCAAATTTTCTAAACATTTGGAGTATTTTTGGACTAGAAATAATGGACTACTTATATTGTGACACGTAGACTTAATAGGTTAGTGATAAATGGCCTATGTAAATAGTGACACATGAAAGACATGCAAAGCATAAACATATTCTGATGGTTTGAGTAAGAACTTGGTTCCGCTGTTGTTGTTTCTTTACACCAAAGGTATTGCTAGAAAAAACAATCTGAAACACTAACGTGTTCTAGGGAAAACATAGATCTTGGTCCTGATATCAGAGTAAGACTGACAGTCTATTAATAGGGGGTTTAATTGTTGCTTACACTATACACGTGATTCTCTAACACAGCCAAAAGCTTGTTAAATCAAGTAAGTGGAATTTTAAGATTTTAGGTTCTATGATTTTGACGATCTTTTGTGGTTTACCAGTGAATGCATGCATGACTTGTGTAAGAAGTAGCTTGGTGATAATGATGACGAGATGAGCTATATGAACAGTAGGAAAATTTGCTAAAAAATGAGTTAGGTTTTGTATGGAATTGGTCTGTGATTATGAGAATGATACAGAGTTATGAAAATGGATGTATTAAATATGCTCTATTTTGTACTGATAAAATACGCAGAAGGTTTACTTTGTACTGTACATATGTGAAATTCTTGCATATTGGTAGAAATGGATTTAAATGAAGATGTAGATGAAGTCATTGTATAGAGTCCATAAAATGATAAATTGATGATGAAATGAGATTTGGTGTAGGATACTAAATGATGCGCAGAAGCAAATAGGCAGTAAAAGTTCATAAACATACTCTGTTTTTGTTATATATGTGTGAATGTTGAGGATGGATTTATGTGAGGTTATAGCTAAAGTAAATATAGAGTATAATGAAGTGTTGTGTTTTAAGGAGTAAGAGGATAGAAAATGTGGACTGAGGAGGGAAAAAAAAGAAATGGAAAAGTGTAGAAATTCTGGAAAAAAAAAACTTGAAAGAAGAAGGATGGGTATTTCTGGAGAGAGGAAGGAAGGATGCACGATCGTTCTTCTGGACAATCATAACTTTAGCTGGAGACTCACGATCGTGCTTCTACACGATTGTGACGTTGCTAGAAACTCACGATCGTGCTTCTGCACGATCGTGACTTTCATACTTTTCTGAAGAGCCTTTGTTTATAAACATTTTTGCTATAACTTCTTCTTTCGACCTCCAAACGACTTGCTTTTTAACCCTATAGACTCGAAACATAATGAGTTACATCTTTGCCAAAAATATTAGCCATCTGAAATCACTTGGAAGAGATTGAATAATAAAACTGGGACTGAATGGGTGTGCACGACCGTGCGTTAAGGGTGCACAGCCGTGACTTACTTGATTGGTATGCACGGTCGTGCATGATGGTTGCACACCCGTGACTTTATTAATTTGGAGTGCACAGCTGTGCATAAATATTGCACGGTCGTGACTCAATTTTTGTTGGGTTAGTGCACCCAAGAGCTTTTACACATTGAACATCTTTCCTTCTTTTGTCTATAACTTCTTCTCTAGATTCAAAATGACATGGGACTTAAACCAAGAGACTCATAAAACATTATTCTTCATCTACATAACAAAATTATATCCATATGAAGCGGATTTATTGATGAAGTTTAAGGTGAAAATGTTGAGTAGTAATAGAATATGATATCTGGGATGATTTTACTGAACATACTTTGATATTTTGATTATATATAAATCTGCAGATTTCCAAATGGGATGATTTTTGATTTGAATTGAACTAGAGTCAAAGGGATACAAATTGTCTGAAGAGATTAAATTCTAATTCTATCTCTAAGAATTACAGAATCTGACTTGAAGTTAAATACGGAGTACAGTTATGTTTTAAGAACAGTCCAAAGCAAATTGAGAATAATTTTAGGAATACTGAATCAAAATGAATGATCTTAGTATCAATAGTGACTTAAGTTATAGGAGAATAATTTGTTAAAAGGAAGTGTTACCAAATTCTTTCACTTTTTTGATGCTCTTAATGTGCAAAATGGACTTGGAAGTGTACTTTTAAACAAAGGGAATAAATTGAATATGGATATCTGAATGACTTTTATGACTGGATTGATGATAAGAAACCTGGAATTTTCATGAACATGCATTGTACATATTCAACATACATGAATGTGCATAAATGAATACATAATTGTGCAATATTGTGATATGTGAATGTATTATCTGTATAGAGGAACGCATTGAACGACATCATCCAGACATTGCCAGTACTTTAAGGTAATAGCTGTTTGGAGCATACTGTGAGTAACCTAAGATGGTCTGACCTTATTGTTTTGTACATTATTGAACTGTATTGCTATCTTATTGAACTGTACTGAATTGTGTTGATTGTGTACTGGACTCTGGACAATACTTGTCTGAGGCGTTTTGATGCATGAGAATGATATTGGAAGTGCTGATTGAATATGAATGCCTTTGCCTAAATGATTTTCTGATTCTCAACTGAAAAGTTAAATGTCGGACTTAGTCCGATGACCACTGCTATTGTGACTGTTACTGTAATTGATACTGGACCTATATACTGTTATATTACATGGAAATGAAAGTGATTGAATTTGATGACTATATTGTGGCATGCACCTCATTCCGATGCATGTAAGATAAAGGAGTTGTGACTGATGTTGCTATTGATACTGTTACTAATAAGAGCTTTAAGCTCCCGTATATGTGGTTCGAGCCTATGGCTCAATGTGATCAATGAGACACAGTCTGACTGACTGAGGCTGATAATTCAGGATACTGTAAAAGCACATAGTCACAACAATAAAAAAAAGAATGTGAGTCTCGTATATATCACATCTACATATAATTTGAATTCATTGAATGATTTGCAAAGTTGTGTAAATGTTGTACATGATTGAATTGTTTTACTGAGAAATGATTTACTCGTGATACTATTTGATACTTGTCAAGTGGATTTGAACTGTATGATTACATGTTATAATTGATCTTGTTTTAGGACATGAGTAAACCATTGAGGATGGTTACTCTGTTGAGTTCGCAAAACTCATCAAGATTGCACCATTGCTTTTCAGGTTCGAGAGTGAGACGACCTAGCTTCTAAGACTCTGTAGAAGCATATTTTGTACAACTATTGCAGTCAGATTTGATTCAAAGGTCGATCAGCGGTTTGAGGACATAATTGTTTCTTTTGAGTTTATAGTATTCGGTGTATATTGAGTTGTTTATGTTCATAGGATAATGTTGTATAAACACAGTTGATATTGTACTATATAAATGTAAATTATGGTTTTGATATAATATGATAACATTTTGGGTTTAGAAAATGTGTGATTGATGGTTTAGTGTATGATTCCATATTATGTACAGTGAAGGTGAGATAGTTAACATGTCATTTCTGACAGGCATGTACACGTGTATCCAATGGACACATATGCATATGTTAGTTGGGAATGGGGTATTACAATTGCTAGTACTGCACAGTTTGCAAGGTTGTAAAATCCGAGCCCGTGACATCATGCATCTAGTGTCACCGAAAATAATGGGATATGTTTATTTATCTATCTCTTGACTCAAAATGGGAGTAGGTTTAAAAAAAGATCTTAGAGTGTCTAAAGTAGGGCGGGAGGGTTTCTTAACGCCTTCTTTTTTTTTTCTTATGAGATACCCTTTGGCAATATAATTAGACTTTGACTAAAATTATATTGTTATGATTAAATTATCTAACAAATGCACAAACATTATACAGTCATAATCAAGAAGATATATCTACTCATGCCCATAAAGATGGGAAAATAACAATTCCCAAAAACCAAAACATTGATGCACTATATTTGAGGACAAGAATAACGGTAGAACTTATGTGTTAAGCTTCCCCATTGAGCTGAGCAAATTTCAATCGCTTACTCTTTAGCACAGAAGCAAAAAATTTGGATTCATCAACAGTTGAATTTTCATTTGTTAATAATTTTTGGATTTTGTGCATTATTTATGAATTATGTAATTCCACCACTCTTTGACTCTCAACATTATCTATTTCAAATCAAGCAGCTTAGAAGTAATTGAAAGCTATTAATCAACCTAAGTATGAAATTCACAATAAATTACATCAACTAGCTTCTAGCACCTAAAATACCAAAACAAGACTAGATCATCGAACAGAGGAGAGTTAGGGAGAATGAAGAAATGTAGACAATAATGTAATATAAACAAAACACTAGACAATAATACCTAAACCACATAACCAGTAGCTTATACTCAATGAAGCTTTGATGACTTCGTGGTAATGATGGGATGGTAATGGTGAATAGGTGGTGACAACTTCAAAAAGGGCAAGATGTAAGAGGAAAGTGTTTTCATGGGACGGGGGTGAGATTAGGGACTGGGAGTGAATAGAGGGTTGACAGGGGAAGATATTAAATTGATCACCGAAGAGTGAGATGGAGACTGGTGAGTTAGAGATGGTGATGGAGATAGAAGAGAGAGAGATAGATAGATAGAGAGAGAGAGAGAGCCAAAACTTACACAAGCATGACAATTTTCAATTTATAAACATATAGTAATTATATCCTTTAATAAATAAATGACTGGAACTATAACAAGAATTATAAATGTTGCATATATAAGATTTTATTGTAACCATTTTTTAAAAATTTTCCCTTTTTATATGTAGCAATAAATTATTATTATCATTACTTTTCAATATTATTAGAGGTAAAACTTTAAAAATGGTTGCATTATATTAATTTTTAATGACACATTTTAAACTGTTATAAATATGTCATTGCCTAAAGTTCCTTTTGTCGCGATGAATGGAAACACTTTTCTATGTTAATTGAAATGATGATGTTGCTTTTTTCATCCTTTCTCACTTTTAATAGAGAAAATTTATTGTTCTGTGAATTAAGATAACTTTTATTAGAATTGCTTACGAATAGTGAGAGGAAACGATAGTAAATTTTTATTAGAATTGCTTACGAAATAGTGAGAGGAAATGATAGTATATTCTCACCTTTAGCAGCTTTGATGAAGACTAATAAAAGGGACTTCTGGTCATAATTTGTTTTGAAAATTAAAAGAAATTATATTAATAATAGCAAAAGCTACAAAAACAACATTACAATAATTTGCTTAATCTATCCACAAATTAGCAAAAAGTAATTACAAGACTAATCTACATTAAGTACAAGAATTATAACATCTAAGTATTCTTCAGGTTATGAGTAAGTGTATGTTGCTTGTAATTTGCAATCAAAGCTGCTCGAACCCAGTTGAAAATTATATCTGCTATCTCATTTTTTTCTTCTTCAATTCTCTTGTACAATTTTCCTTTTTCTTTCCCTCCATATTGAGTAGATGGTAGTAGTAAAGGTTGTCTTAATGTGCAAGCAATTTGGATTTCCTTGCTTGGTGCTACCAATGATTATGTTCAATATTTCTCCCCACTCAAAAATGTAACAAGGGACTAGTAATATGTTCATAATTCTGTTCCAAATTGTCTACAGCAGAAATACAAGTGATTCTTACTCTCTTCAACTTGTTTACAAAGAACAAAAGTAGGATCATATACCCTAAACCATCTATCTTTGGTTCTAAGTCTATTCCTAATTACCAACTAAGAATGAAATAAGGCTTTTGGGTTTAAAGATTGTTTTCATAGTATTTCATGCCAAAGGACTTCTTCAACATTGCTTGCGAGTATATTATGACAAGAGCTATTGGTGAAGGTACCTTTTGGGTTGGGAGCATAAATGTAGTTATCCTCTCTATCGACCTCAGGAATTTGTCGTAATAGCCTGCAAATAAGGAGGAACTTTTGAAACTGCCAGACCAATCTCTATTATGGATAAGTGTAGATACTCTAGCATTGCTTACAATTCTATTTATGAGTTTTGCTATATTTTCTCTTTGCAAAATGGGTTATATATAGTCCAATTATTAAACCAAAATCAAATATTTGCTCCATCTCCAACTGATGCTTAATATGGGGATAAACCATGTCTCTCAAGTTGAGTAAATAATTGAAAATCTAAGAAAATTCACTAAGAATTTTCAACCTGCTGGAAATTCTGATCATTGAGATGATATTCATTCACCCACTTAACCTATAATGCTTATTTATTAGTGAAGAGTCTCTATATTCTCTTACATAAGGGTACTTTTTGAATATGTGAGATTGGAATAATACCTAACCTCCTTGCTTCTTTGGAATAATGAGATCACTCCATTGAACTTTAGCCTTGTTGCAAACTTCTATTTTCCTAGACCACAGAAAAGCTTTTAAAATCCTGTCAATTTCTTTGTTAACTCTGTTAGGCAAAACAACATGTGCAGAATAGTGAATATGCAAACTGTTTGAGACTGAAGATATGAGTGTCAGTCTAGCTGTAGTGGATAAGAATCTATTTTTCCATGCATTGATCCTACAATTTGATCTTCTCAATTAGAGGAATGAAGTCTGAAAACTTGGGTTTGGTAACTGTAATTGGAACTCCCAGATATTTGAATGGAGGTGAATGCAATGCAAATCCAACGTTATTGTCAATTTCCTCTTGGTTTCTGACACCCAAAGATATGTACAAGTTGTTCTTCTCCATATTCACCATAAGTCTATACCATTTTGAAAATATGTGCAAGCTGTTTAACAATATACTTATAGAATGGTTATCTGGCCAATAAGAAGCATAAGATCATTAGCATGAATCAAGTGAGATAATTTAATGTCTACATTTATAACGGTATATAAATCTGCCATTACATTCAATGAGTTTGGATATCATTATGGAAATCCCTTCCATAACTAAGGTGAAAAGGTAACGGGAAAGTGGATCCCCTTGCCTAATCCCTCTAATATTCTTAAAGGATAAAGATAGAATACCATTGATCAAGACATTGAAAGATGTAGTTTGAATGCATTCCAATATCCAATTCCTGAACTTGAGTGGCAAACCTATTGCTTGTAAACAATCTTGTATGTATCTCTAACTGATAGTGTCATAAGCTTTGAAAAAATATATTTTCATCAAACAACTTTTGATATTCTTGCTTGTTTTGTATTGTTCGCTCAAGGTTACATGCTCTAAGTTTCAATAATTTTAACCTTGGTAATTACTGCAAGCACACGGGTCGTTCGTGTAGTACCTAAGGTGTCAATCCCATGAGGAAGGGAACTAGTCCTAAAATCTAACGGCAGTTAAGTTCGCAAAACCTAATTAATAACTACTCTGGAAATTTAAATCAAATAAGAAACAAGTACGAGAATTGAAACACCCAAAGACTGAACAAAGAGAATTCACACGAGTGATCTGAAATCTAACCTAGAAGTGACCAATTGAGAGAAAGGGAATTTATTCGATATTAAAGAAAATTACCTAATTATGAACTTTTCTGACTTAACGGGCCTAGACGAACCTAGAGTGAATTACTCTCTCTTGAGTTATAATTCTGAACCCTAATTAATAATCCCTAATTCAAATTATTGAAATTGCGATCTCTCGATTTGCAATTTGTCCAAAACCTAAATTAGTTCTAACGCTGTCTATTAACCTACTGGGAATCCTTGCTCGATCTCTCATTACACAACTCCATCAGTTTGATTCAATTCTCTACCTATCGATTTACCTAACTCTCGTTAATTTAAATTGATGATTTTTACCGGCTCAACCTCTTAGTTTATTGCCCAGTTATGAAGAATCAAATTGAATCACAATAAATCAGAACAAAACACAATCAAAATAATTTTATTAATCTCAGAATTAATTAAACCCAAAGGTGAGTTTAGACAAAAAAGCATCAACACTCAATGACAAATATTTCTAATCAATCTCAAAATTCTATACATCAATGAAATCAAAATAAAAACTAGAATATACTGTCGGAATGGATCTCAAAGTCACGACTGCGGGAAACCACCTGTTCTGAGAAGTACGTCGCATCCAGCGTATCTCCGTGCCTCTCTTCCTTCATCTCCTTCCTCGATCGACTGATCTCTATCTAGGTTTTCACTCAAAATTTTGGCAAAATTTTATGTTTGTACAGTTCTTCCGGCTCTCTCTTCTCTCTTTTGGCAACTGTTCATCATATTCTATTTATATCTTCGAGGCTCAAGGTCAAAGTTGGGGTCAAAACGGTCCAAAAATTTATCTAAAACTTGAGTTTTTCTATCAGCCCAATGCAGTGCATGATCGTGGCCGACATTTTTTCCTTTTGTCACAATCGTGGCCTGAAGTGAACAATCGTGGCCTGACTCGTCGCTCTCTGTCATGACCGTGGTTCCTGGTGCACGATCATGGCCTATGTCTTTTAGTCTGAAACTCTTTAAATCTTCACCGTTCTTCCCTGTTTACCCTGCACCACTAGCACACACATCAAAATAGCTCAAAAATATACAATTTAAGCTCAAAAGTTCAAACTAACCCATAAAAATACTTAAACACACAAACTAATCTAATTAAACCATAAACACACAAACTAATCTAATTAAACCATAAATGCATACTAAACACTCAATTTAATACACAATGTATAACAAATTAAATCGTAAAACATCATACGAAACACTACTATCAACATCCCCACACTTAACCGTTTTCTTGTCCTCAAGCAAATAAAACTACAAAACTAACAAAACAAACATAATAAATACACCATACAATAATGTGACAATGGCTCTAATCTTCATGAAGTAATTTTAATTTTGGATATACTTATTTAATTACGTCAAATCATTAGCATGCAAAATATGTATCCAAGGGCTCTGAACTAAATATACAACTAACTTAAGACAAAGTGTTAACCTATTTACCCTTTTTAATTGTGCACACACATTAATAATTTTTCAGTCCCTCAGACTTGGTAGCTGTTCCTAAGTATAGTTCCATGAGACTTCAAGCCCATTATAAGTTTGGTAGGTTTTTATTTAAAACAAACAACAATTTTTTTATTCGGGACTTAGCCTTTTACTCGGAGGCAAATATTTGTGATGAATGTCGATCCGGTTACTTAACTAAGTCATTTATTAATAGCTTGGTTGAAACGTCATTACAGCCTTTTTATGCGAAGGCACACATTTGTGATGCGTGTCGATCCGGTTACTCAACTAAGTCACATTTTCAACTGGCTACCAGCTCTATTCATAACTTGAAGGTCAGCAGAATAGTGATTGTTAAACACTTTTTTTTCCCTTGTTTTGCTTTTAGCTATTTGTTTCTATGAAAAATACTAAATACTAGTTGAGCTACTTAACCTAAAAGGCATCAAATTATGAATGAATATGACAATCTATAGGGTGCTAAATTTACACTAACTCCTAATTAGGTTGTATATTTATTCCAAAGGCCCCCTAATTCACTAATTTCACAAGCTAATAATTATTCACAACCTAACAAGATATGTCTAAATTTTAAAAAAATTCACTCAATTTAAGCCATTGATGCATTCACACACTTCATAACATGCAACCTAATACTATCATACGGTATGTAAAATCACATTCAAAAGAAAAAAACATAAAATTCCTCCCTACACTTGAACAACACATTATCCTCAATGTGACAAGGAACAAACACAACACATATATGAACAAAATGTGAGCACAGAAATTAAAATAACAAAGAATAGATAAAATTAACAATAAAAAAATAAAGGTAAGATAAAAAATAACCAAGAAATAAACACATAAAACAAAGTAGATTTGGAGAAAAAAATTTGGGTTAGATTTGGATCCTAAGGAGATGAAGGTGGTGATGGTGTGGGAGGTGGTAATTGAATACTCTGAGCTTCGAAATGCCGAAGGAGTCGATGTATTTCCTAGCTTTGGCATCTTTTTGTACTCACCACTTCCTTTAATGTTCTGTTGGTTTTGGATAGTGTATCCAAAACCTTGGTCAACGTTGGTCCTCTTCTTCTAATTTCTCGCTTATTGAGTCCTTTGCCTACCGAGGTGGAGCGAAACTCGAGCTTGCCTGACCTATCCTAGTCTGCATATGTGTCTTTTCATTATTTCCCGTAGATTCATGTTAGTGGGGTGAATGATCTCTGCCCGATATAGATGATGGTGGTTAAGGAACTCAGGCAAATGCACTGTTAGCCCCCTCCGATCTACTCCGAAATGTTCTGCAATGGCAGAAACTAGGTACTCCATTCCCAGATGGTTGCTCCGCTTTTATGGAACGGTAGTAAGAGCATTTAGCATATGCGTGGATATGCATGCCTGAATACTATGATCTATGCACCACAGTAGAAATAGTTCCTTGGTAGAACACTTGTTAGTCTCTGATTTGTCAAAGACCAGCTGACATATAAATTTGTGTAGCAGCAAGTGTTCCTAGGAGTGTATGATGTTGTTATGAGCGTTTTTGGCATCAAAACATTGCACGCCATTGAGCTTGTGCCAATATTGGGAGGCACGGAAGTCATCATGTTGGTTGACAATGGTGGATTTGGGGAATCCACATATGTCACACATAATCTCTATCGTTAGCTCATACGCTCGCCCTCTCAATCAAAGTCATAATTCTTTAGTGCTCTTAGGGTCAAAGGTCAGGGATGTGAAAAATTCCAGGGTCAGCTCCTCATAAACAGGGAATTGGAACCTAATAAATTGACCCCACTGGATCCTCTCTGCTAAATTTTCTATTCGCTCTTGCACTTCTATTCTATCTAATATATCAAAATCAAAGTATTTAGGCACAACAATTTGTCTAGAATGAAGGGAACAGAAACGAATACCTTCGTCCTCAGAGTAGATAGGAAATGAAGCTTCAAAATTTACTGCTCGGTTCTGCCTCCCCCACCCCGCGACTTGTTGTGCTCCATAAGGCTCTCGTCGAGCAGTTTGCTTGATACGAGGCATGATTGGGTTGACTTTGGGAAGTTGTTGATGGAAAATTTTAGAGATGTTAGAGCGTTTGGAAGTTGAATTTCTAGAGAGGTAAAGTAAAAATGAAAGTGAAAGTGAAAGTTAAGTAAGAATTGAATAAATAGGTGGTAAAAGGGTAAAATGGTAAAGTTTTCACTTAAAATTTGCATTCTTCCCTTTTTGTTCATTGTCGCAGACCACGATCGTGGCCTGCTATACCACGATCATGGCATGTGGTGTACCATCGAAGGAGTTTCTAAGTCACAGGCCACAATCGTGACCTGACAGGTCATGGTCGTGGCCAGTGCCTATATCCTGACACCAAGACCTTTTCCTTTAATTCTTTTCTTCTCTCACTTTATAATTCTTCTTCACTTCTCTTAATACGCTTGTGTACTCTTCCCCATGATTTCGAAATTATATTCCTCTTTTTGCTTTTATTGAACGAAAACAAAAATGAACCTAACTACAAAATTCATTAATCTAACGAAATTAAACAATAAAATAAATTTTCCATGGGTTGCCTCCCATGTAGTGCTTCTTTTAACGTCGGTAGCTCGATGCTCAATCCTTGGAAACTTAGCTGGGATCAATTATAAGTGGCTTGTTTCCACCCTTTTCATGTAATATCAGTTTTGTAGCCTATAAGTAAGCTATAAATTGCAAAATGAACAGAAGGACAATATTGATAAGGTTGAGAAAGCTAATTAATTTTATCAATGTCCTTCTCGTTAACAAACTGTCAATAAAATAGGGAATAAAAAAACTCCCTAAATCTTCTATCGAATCTAACAGTTTGTCCTATACGAAGGCGAATTGCTCTTCTTCTTCCTCAATTACCTTCGTCTCCTTTGCTTCCTCCACTTCATGAACAAAGACTTTCATCGCGTGTTCAAACTCAATGTCTGCTATCGTTTGTTCGTCATCCTCTGGTTCATCATAAGATTCAAACACATCAATTATCCTGAATGAGCTACTGACTTTTGGATTCTTAATTACTTCACTCATGTTGAGTGTCATTTGATCATCATCTATCCACAAATTAGAGTTCTCTACATGGACATCCACCTAAGATTTTTTGATGTTTAAAGTTGGTATATTAAGAACTGGTGGATGATAAGGAGGGCTAGCATTCTTTTCTTTATCCTCTTCTTTAATTTCTTGGTCCTCTCTAAGGTCGGGTTTAGCTTGATTTCGTGCTGGTTCATTTAGCTTTACCCTATTCTTAAGTATGATAGCCTGACATGGGTTCTATTGAATTCACATTTATGCTGCGTATACAGTCTTCCACACTTTGCTTACAAAATTCCCTAGAAAGCTGTCTTACTTAAATCTCCAGATTGTGAATAGAAGCAGTATGATTTTCAGTTACTCGATCAATTTGCTCTTCCAGTCTCTTCTGGCTCTCTTTCATATCCATGAGCTAATCCATGATTTTGTCCAACTTGGAATCCCATGAACTGGATTCATCATATTGAAATTCATCTAGGTCTTGATGTCCTAAATCATTCCCTACATTATTGAACCAATAGAATTCGTGGTAGTTCTGCCACCCCAAAGTGTATGGGTTACTATAAGGATGATGATTTCCCTATCTAAATTGGGGCTCATTGAATTCTTCTAATGTCCTTTGCTCCCCATAATGCGCATCCTCCATAACCTATCTTTTCAATAAGCTCTTTAGATGTCTCATTCTCACTTTAAGATGTCTTGATGTGTCTCTACTTTATGCCCCAAATTTTTTTAAAAACCTATTTTTAAAAAAAGATAGTGGGAAAAAATTGCTTTAGACTAAAGAACTAAATTGCCTTCCCCGATAACGGTGCCAAAAAACTTATTCGCTCAAGGTTACAGGCTCTAAGTTTCAATATTTTTAACCTTGGTAATTACTGTAAGTGCACGAGTCATTCCTGTAGTACCTAAGGTGTTGATCCCACGAGGAATGGAACTAGTCCTAAAATCTAACGGCAACTAAGTTCGCAAAACCTAATAACTACAGCAGAAATTTAAATCAAATAAGAAACAAGTACGAGAATTAAAACACGAAAAGAATGAACAAAGTGAATTCACACGAGTGATCCAAAATCTAACCTAGAAGTGACCAATTGAGAGAAAGGGGAAATTTATTCGAAATTAAAGAAAATTACCCAATTATGAAATTTTCCGACTTAACGGGCCTAGACGAACCTAGGGTGAATTACTCTCTCTCGAGTTATAATTCTAAACCCTAATTCAAATTATGGAAATTGTGATCTCTCGATCCATAATTTGTCTAAAACCTAAATTAGTTCTAACGCTATCTATTAACCTACTGGAAATCCGTGCTCAACCTCTTGTTACACAACTCCACCAGTTTGATTCAATTCTCTACTTATCGATTTATCTAACTCTCGTAAATCTAAATTGATGATTTTTACCGGCTCACCCTTTCAATTTATTGCTAAGTTATGAAGAATCAAATTGAATCACAATAAATCGGAACAAAACACAATCAAAATAATTTTATTAATCTCAGAATTAATTAAACCCGAAGGTGAGTTTAGACAAAAAAGCATCAACACTCAACGACAAATATTTATAATCAATCTCAAAATTCCATACATCAATGAAATCAAAATAAAAACTAGAATATACTATCAAAATGGATCTCAGAGTCGCAACTGTGGGAAATCAATTGTTTTGGGAAGTACATCGCATCCAGCATATCTCTGTGGCTTTCTTCCTTCGTCTCCTTCCTCGATCGACTGATCTCTATCTACGTTTTCACTCATATTTTTAGCAGAATTTCATGTTTGTGTAGTTCTTTCGACTCTCTCTTGTCTCCTCTGGCGGCTGTTCATCATATTCTATTTATATCTTTAAGGCTTTAGGTCAAAGTCGGGGTCGAAATGGTCCAAAAATTCATCCAAAACTTGAGTTTTTCTATTAACTCGACGCAGTGCACGATCGTGGCCCTACCTGCCACGATCATGGCCGACACTTTTTCCTTTCTATTATGATCGTGGCCTGAAGTGCACGATTGTGGTTTGACTTGTCGCTCTTTGTCACGACCGTGGCTCCTGGTGTACTATCATGGCCTATGTCTTTTAGTCCGAAACTCTTTAAATCTTCATCGTTCTTCCTTGTTTACCCTGCACTACTAGAACACACATTAAAGTACCTCAAAAATATACAATTTAATCTCAAAGATTCAAACTAACCCATAAAAACACTTAAACACACAAACTAATCTAATTAAACCCTAAATGCATACTAAACACTCAATTTAACACACAACGCATAACAAATTAAACCATAAAACATCATATGAAACACTACTATCATGTATTCCCCGAACAACTCCTATAAAATGAATATTTTATCTCCAATATTCCTCTTTGGTAAAAATGCCCCTTGAGCAGGATTTATAACTTCTTTAAACGATACTTTGAGCCTCATAGCATGTAGTTTAGCAATAACCTTATACAATGTTGTCCAATAGGATATGGGTCTGAACTCTGTTATGGTGGTGGGTTTTGCTTTTTGGGTATAAGGCATATGTAGGAGTGATTTACTTCCTTAAGCATTTTGGTTTTAAAATTAGTAGTACACAATTCTTGTATTACAAATTTAAACTCTTATTATGGACCAAATTATAGGAGCGTATGATTGAATTTATATTTTTAATATCTTTTGTAAAATAGTAATGGATGTCTACAAAAAAATGTAATATGACTTGATATCATTTATAATACATATGACCAAGATTACATTATCCAAGAATCAAGCTTTTAGGAGAGATAGAACTCATAGAGAAGCCATAGAAAGAAACTACATAATATTTTTCATTAATAATGTAAAACTTGATCTCCAAAAACAACTTAATTGGTGGAAAAGATTCATTTCATCTAATGATGTATTCATTTGAATTTTGCGATTCAGTTCACCTATTTATGTATTCATTTGAATTTTTTCAATTTTATTTACATGAATTTAAGAATATAAATAAAATATAGCACAAATTCTATTAGAGAATAATCACATCTTTGAATTAAAGAATTAAAATTATTATTTATATACCTTGTTAATTTTCTTCATTTTATTTATCAATACATATAACAAGCTTCTGTCAGTTTAACTAAAAGAAATTATTTCAATTTAAATTATTATGAAAAAGTGAAATTAAGATACAAACTAATCATTTTAATTTAAAATTTTTCCTACAATTTAATTTTAAAGAATAAACCACCAACATTTATATATATATATATATATATATATATATATATATAGGTGTATCTTTATCAAAGTTGCGAATACCGTAGCAGACTTGGTACCAAATTAAGTTCTAGTACGGTACTATATCGTTACTGGTCAATACTGGATATCGTTTCAGATAATTTTTTAAATTTATGAAATAGTTTCTAAATTTTGTTAAAATTTACAAAATAGTTCATTGGTATATTGTACAGTTTTACTGTATACTTTATAAGTTTACATCAATTATATCTCCAAAAATCATAATAATAAATAATAATCACAATTAATATGAAATAACAATAATTTTTAAATATTTCACATATAAATATTAACCACAATTAATATAAAAATCACAATCATCATCATACAAATATAAAATTAAAAATAATACAAAGTATTTAAAATATTACAATAATATGATTTCATTATATAATAAATAATAATTACATTAAAACATCCAATAAAAAGAACAATAAATATCCTTAACTCTCAAACTATTACAATTTACAACAAGAGTTCGTGATAAGGAAACAATTAAGTAGAAGTTAAACCTGAAACAAAAACATTTACAATTACATTACATATATAAAATTAACGTATACATCAAATATAAGTAAAATTAAAAGAAGAGAAAAAACAAAATCCTCATCATTGAGAGGAGCTTCATCATCATTATCATTCAAATTTAATGACATTTCAATGCTTTCTCATCCAAGATTATCTTCCAAGTCATTGACATCTACTAAATTCGGTTCTCCAGAAACCCAATATGCTAAAAGATCAATATTATCAATGGAAATTGGATAAGTTGAACTACTTGTGCTATTAAGACTCTTAGTAAAAAATAAAATTTAAATATTAGAAAATTATAAGAAATTATATTGAAATTATTAATGATAATATGATAATAACATACCTTTCACGAAGCTTTAAATTGTAACGAACAAAAACCAAGTCATTCAACCTCTTATGCTCTAATGTATTCCTTTTCTTAGAGTGGATAAATTCAAATGTGTTCCAGTTTCATTCACAACTTGTTGCACTCACACATTGACTTAAAATCTAAATTGCAAACATTTTCAATTCTGGAACACCATTTCTGAATTAATCCCACCAAGAAACTGTAAGTCGTAAGACAACAAAATTGGCGTTATAAACAAAATAAAGTGATAATTAATTTCAAAAAATAAGAAAAAGGAAACAACTAATACCTGGAGAAAGTTTTCCTCTTTGTCGAATAGCAACATTCCAAAATCCCCATAAGATAAGCATCGCATCAATGGTAACAATTGTTGTAATAGTTAAACGTATCCCTCTATTAACTTTAGCTTGCTTAGTAAGATCCAGCTTAAAATAGACACTAGAATTCAAAAAAGCCTTGGTTGCAAACAACAGAGAAGAAATTTATCTTTCCCTTCTCTCATTAATAATTGAAAGATATGGTGTGTACAAAAAAGACCTATGTTTCAGATTAGCTTTGATTGCTTCCGTCGCTCTCTCTATGGCATAAAAAAACCCATTGTTGGCTTTTCTTCACTATCAGCCAAGCGAAGCACCCTCACCAAAGGCTCACAAACTCGGATAACAAATCGACATTGAGACCAAAATTCTCTATCTTTCAGTATAATTTTACAAACTTCCACTCCAGCATTAGACCTAGCATGCTGAGATGTAATCCACTTATTACTTGTAAACTTTTGTTTTAACTCTTTCTTTATCGTAACCAAAGACTGAAGTGATAAGAAATTTGTTACAAATCTTGTCACAGCAGGATGACACAAATTCTTACCATTGGTAAGTTCCTTTCTCATTAAATTCAATACCAGTGCACGATCATAGAGAGCTTGGTCACCTTTTTATCTTTCTATATAGTCTCATTAATAATAAGAAAATACCTAGGATCCTCTATATTCTCTAACATTAGGTTAATGCAATGTGTAACACAAGGAGTCCAAAAAAAAATAACTATACTTATTCTGTAACCTTTTTTCTGTCGCTATATATGCAAAATTATTGTTAGTAATAAACTGAACAATATTTTCTAGCCCTACTTTATTCATAACTTCATCAAATATCACAAACAAAGTCTCAGTATTCCTAATAAGGCTAAATGCATCATTAGATTTTAAAACATATAGTCATTTGTAGAATAAACCAAAAAATTAATAATAGGCTCTTGTCTCTTATATGTCCAACCATCACACACAATTGAACATCCAAAAGTAGCCCAATTCACTCTTCTTTCTACGAAATAACTTCTAATTTCAAAAACATAACAACTCAAAAGTTTACCTCTTAAGTCATCAATCAAAGGACCTTTGTATCCCAGATCATAAGAGGTTATTACATCCATCATAGGTTGATAATAATAAGACTGAGAAGCATTGAATGATGAACCTGTATCATACCACCATTTAGCTACTGCTATATCGACATTGTGAGTCGCATCTCTTCTGTAACACCCTACTCCCATAGGGCATATTCCTGAGCATACCATCAGTATTCAAGAACAGACTCTACGAGAGAGATGCGTTAGGACAGTCAGTCAATCAATCGTATTCATTGCAAAAAAAAATTTAACGCATCACACACATTTTTCAGAAAACTAACAATAAAAAATACCCATTTTATTCATAAACATATTCAATTTACAAATGTTACAATCAATATACATATCATCAGAATTTCAGCAGTCACTTGGGCCCATTACAGATACAAAACACTTTTAGTCATAAAGTCATTATATTACAGAATCATTCACATACATATTGTACAGTATTTGTGAATACACATTTTAATATAAAATAATGAATTACAATGTAGACGCGAACTGATCCCGACCTCTATCTCCTACTCAAATGCAGTGGTTAGACTCCAGTTGGTCTAATTGGGTGTCTCCTCTCAGCCTGAAAAATATGATGTAAATTTTAGGGTGAGTTTTGCTAACTTAATGAGTGGATCATCCTCGATGGCTCACTCAATCATGTAACACATAAATTCATGTAATCATGTAATTCACATCATTTCACTAATCAATATGTTGAATCACATACACTTCATATTCATTTAATTCATATTTCATATCAGAAATTATTTAAAGTATTTATTTCAATCATTTAAATCATACATATCAAATGCATATTCAATGCTCATGAAACTCACTTTCAATTGTTATTGTTGTGACCGAGTGCCTGAAACTGTCTGGTATCCATTATGGATATCAGACTCATTAATAACTGTCCCTTATCCTTTAGGGATATATGACTCATTTTATATAGTGAGCTAGAGGCTCTTGAAATAAATCATACGTTAGTATAGACTTTATGTACAAGAAACTCGATACACAAGAAGGGGGTTGAATGACGTATCCTTTTTTTAATATAAAATCTTGCTAAAAACTTCTCTTTCTTGTTAAAAAGATATCACAAAATTTATACGAAAATTATTACGTAGTTAAATCACAAATAACTTCTATATAATT
>JAOTAY010035967.1:0-23451 GCA_025629805.1 Erythroxylum baracoense
GCATAGTACATGTATTAGGTTTGATATGTACAGTTTGTACACTCATGTATATACAGATGTTTTGGAGTAATATAAAGAGGATTTTAGTTTTAAAATTTTGTGAATTTCACTTACTAGTTCTCATTATTTTAAATGTATGTGATGCCATGTGGAGTTCGATAGTTATTTCACGTAGCGTTCCATTATCTTAAGTTACGTGTCGGAATGACCTACGGGCGTTCCGGTACGTACTCTAGGGTAATGGGGGGTTACATATCTTAACTACGATAGATTATAAAAATGTTAGTTTAATAATATATGAAAATGTCAATCATTTAGTGACGATTTCTAAATCATCGCTGAATGTGCAACATTTGGTGATGATTTCGAACAATTGTCGCTAAATGTGTGACATTTAGTGACAATGAAAACAAATCATCACTGAATGTGTAAGATTTTGCGACGAAAGAAGACTTTAGTCACCAAATATTGACCTTCTGGTGATGCTTCATAATATCGTCGCAAAATATATAACCTTTAGTTATGATTTAATGGATTCGTCACCAAATGTTAGAAAAGTTATGGTGACGATTTCAGACTTCGTCACGATTGCATTATTTTGCGACGAATATCAGAAATCATCATAGATTGTGCATAATTTGGCGATGAAGTTCCATGTATGTCGCTAAAGGTTTTCCCTTATTCGATGATTTGTGATTTCGTCACTAAATGGTAAGTTTTAGTGATGAATACTTTTAAACGTCGCAAACTGGTTTCTTTTAGCGATCGTTACCAAACAAATTGTCAGGAAAGTCTCTCTCTGTTGTAGTGTAATGATTAGCTCTTGATATCTATATTTATTGGAAAAAACTAGCTGTGAACCCATCCAAGCCTGGGCCTTTAGAAGGATGAAATTTGAAGACTCTCGCTTTTTGATATATGCTTAATTAATTGTATATTTATTCAATAATACTTAGTGATTAATGATACGAAAATGCTTAAGATACTCACTTTAGTTCATATATGGTTTTAGGCACAATTCGGATGCACAGAAGCTTAAGATACTCGCTTTAGTTCATACATAGTTTTAGGCACAATTCGAAAGCGCATAAGCTAAAGTGAGTCGAAAGAACTATAATTGAGTCTTTTTCTGAAGAAGCACACTCACTTGTCTTCATGGAGTAAGAAGAAGAAGATTAGGACAAGAAGTGAAGAAAAGTTCTTCAAAATATTGTTTGTTGGAATATAAGAAAATTTGGAAAGTTCAGTCCAAAAGAAGAAAACAAAGAAGCTGCCAAGAGAAAGAAAATGTCAAACAACATCAGCAGAAGAATAAATCAGAAGACTAAAATGACACAATAGCTTAAAAAGAGCAAAGAAGATGTATAAGACCAATTGCAAAATGACAAAACAACAAGAAATAAATGCAACAAAATGCAGAAACCAGGAGAACATGCTAGCAGCTAGGAGAAGAGAAACGACATCATACAGCAAAGAGAGGAAGGCAGCAAAATGACATGCAAGCCAACATAAGATAGTAGCAATGTTACCACGACACTCAATAGCTGGAACAAAGAACAAAACACAAACGTTGGGCCAAAACATAGATGTAAAGGAATAATAATAAAATGCAGAAGTTGCGGAGAAGTGGGAGGGAAATGTTTATGTTTTCGTTTTGGGGGAAAGTCTGGGGTTTTTTGTTTGGGCAAGGTTGGGCTGAAGCATTTTCGATAGGATAGGTCCTAGTTTTAATGAATAAGAGGGGCAAAGTTTGATTTTCCTTTGGAGACTCATAGAGGACTAAACATCCCGATGCTAATTCAGAGGTGACATCAACACTGACGAATCTAGTTAAGAATGTTTTTCATTATGTTTGTTATTCTTACTCTCTTTTCATATTGATTACGTTATCTTATATGTATTGATTGGGGATTAAGAATGATTTTGATGTTCTATTGAGTCATTCTTCATGAAAATTCATTGCTAGAATTTGAATGTGATACGTAATAGTCGTGTTTGAAATCGTATGTGGCAACTAACATTATTAAATCATTAGAGATGACATAACCTAGTTTAAATAATCTAAGCTTGCACATTTATTGCTTAGATTGGTCTATTTTTTTCATTTGTCAGGCGATTGTCCGATTAAACTCAGATAGTGTCTCCTAGGTTATCTGATAGCTAAGATTAATTAAAGAGTTGTTCTTAATTAACTATAACCTAAAGAAAAACTAGGATTAACAGAGCTCGTTGTTAATCTACGACCAATAGTTTAAAGAGAGATTTGAAGATAACGATTCAATGAAATATGTTTAATTGGGTGTAGGCCGAGAATGAACCAAAGAATCGAGTCTGTAATGCACTTATCATTTTTCATTATTTTAGCATGTTTTCTTTAATTTGTCTTTACTATTTTAGTTTCATTTTATTTTCTTGTTCGATAAACCAACCCCCCATAACCTAAACACCATTTAATTTCATTTTAAAAGCTTTATACGTACTCTCTGTGGGATCGACTTAGACTCATCACTGCCATAGTTGTAGGTCTAGTTATTCTATGTAGCAATATGACGCGTTACTAATTTTGGCACCGTTACTGAGAAGTGCGATGTTTATTTTTTATTCTTGATTTTAATTGGTGTTTTGTACATATTTGTTTGTAATTAGTTTCTTTTTAATTACTTCATGATCTTTTCACTTGTTGTTTAATGTTTGTTATGTTAAAAAGAAAATTAATTAAAAAAATTCATGGACGGAAGTAATTTTTTCTATAACTCATATTCCTAATCTTATAACCAAGTTTGGATTGATTAAACTAACTTTAGTTATAGATGGGATAATCAGCAAAGTTACACACACAACAATTCCCACATAGACCAAAAGTTTCTTATCATGATTTAAGTACATCTCTAGAAGATATGCTTAATATTATGACTGCTAACAATATTAAACTTCAATAGAGTGTATAACAATTTTAGAAGGATGTAGGGCAATTTTTGCAAGAAACAAGGTCTAGCGTCCAAGATTTGGAAAACCAACAAAACTCAGGCACATCTCTAGAGGAATTAGTTAATATTTATGTTGCTAATACTTTGCAATTTCAATAGGAAGAAATGCAATTCCAACAAGACACAAATTTTAGAATCCAGAACTTGGCAAACCAAATGGGTCAGCTGGCAAAAGCTCTCGACTTCTTAGCATCACAAGTTGAAGAAATGCAACCATATTAATCGGAGGTGTATTCAAGTTATGATAGTGTAGAGGACTTACAAAGTGATGAGGAGTTTGAGAATCTTGAGTGTACTATTTAAGGAATTGTTTGTGTGGAAGAAGTTGAGGAGGAGCCTGAAGCACAAAAGGATACATCTTTTAGCTCGAAGGTAAATAGTGAGTTCCTAATTATTGTTAAGACTGACTTTTTACCTTACCTATCAGATTAGAGAAATTGAACGAAGAAGAAAAAGTTGAAGAGACATTCGAGATCTTTTCGGAGTGCGGGGACTCAGTAGAGGTTAAAAGTCTAAGGATAGGGAAGATGCTGACTATGAATGATTATCAACCAAGAACCTATCCTGAACAACCTCACATGGAGGAAGCTCAAACTGTGATACCAGAAGATCATAATTTCATCACGTGAGGAGGAAAACAAAGAGTCGAACAAGTGATACTAAACAAAGGCGCTTTTAAGAGGCAACCCAAGGGAAGTTAATTTCTTTTCCTTTAAATTTTCGCATTTATTTGTTATATGCATATGTGTTTTTTAGTTTGTTTGTTTTTACTTGTTTTTAAGTTTTCAATCAAAATGAGAGAGAGAATAAAACAAACAAACAAACAATTTCTCATTTTGCTATTGCTTCAAGGACTATATAGTCATGATTAGAGTGTAAAATGACTAGAAGAATCTGTGGTAACTTTAGCGTGTACTTTTTCTCTTGTGATTGGTCAATGTACATTATCTTTAGAAGAGTAATGACTAGTAGTAGACAAAGCCAGTGAGATTTTGCGCCTAATTAGACTGACACATCCATATCAGTCTCATTGTCTTTTACTTATGTGTGACCTTCATGATATGTACATCATGATTTTGCTTTAATTTTCTATTCAAGACCACATTTTTATCACATGCATTAATATGGAAATGATTAGGAATTTTTTTATTGTACAAGCTACATTAGTCAAATAGCCTACCCATTTATATGAACTTTCCTTTGTTAACCCCCTTTAAGCTTTATTAGCCTTTTGTATTACAGCATTACATGCTTCAAACCTAACCAAATGTCTCACCTAAGCCTTAAAGCTAGTGAAGCAATTGTTGATTGTTGAGTTTGTGGATGTAAAAAATTCTAAGCATAAATGTATGCATATGTGTGGGATTGTTATAATTATTGGGATGTCAATTTATGTCTTATCATTGAAATTCCCGTATTGATGTAGCTTCTTTCAATGTATAAAAAAATAAAAGAAAAAGAGAAAAAAGCAAAAAGAAAAAAGAAAAGAAAGAAAAATGTATGTTTAAATAAAATTATCAAGGGGGAAATGCATATGTTTTGAAAAGTTATATATGATTAATCTTCACTCCTAAAGTTATATTGAATGAGTTATTTGAGTTTGTTGGATATGAGGTAGATGTTGCTTTCAATGATCAATCCTTATAATTACAAAGTTTTATTTATAAATGAATAACCTTTTTGAGTGATTTGTACTTCTTGGTTTGTGGTGAGAGAGCTTGAATTTGAGCTAAGAAGCATAGTTTTGGCATTCATCATAGTTGGTGTACACAATTGTAAATGAATGTTAGTTTTTGTACTTGATGGTATATTGAGTGTTTTTCTTGTTTTACTAGCATTGGGCCCCGATTCCGGAGCCCAACTCTGATGTCATAAAAACATGTGCTTGTGCTTGTTACTATGCATGGTTATTCCAATTAACCCTCATTAGTCATCTCGGTTCATCTTCATTCTCTGATACCATAAGTGTCGGGCCCCGTTTTCGAATTATTCTTATATTAAACCAAATATTCTGTGCTCAAACAACTGTTGGACCCCGATTCTAGACCCAACTCCTTTCTCTGATACTAAGACAATGTTGGACCCCGATTCCAGAGCCTAACATTCAAGGTCAAAAAACGTGAGCATATTATCCCATTATTTCAATGAAACCCTCATTAGCCAACATCCCACAAGGGTGGCGTGCCCACACCAGTCAAACATTAAAAACAAACTCATTTCTCCTATTTCATAATAGATGTTGGGAAACCTCAAACTGGAATTACAACTTAACTTCTTCATAACATTTGTTCCCCATTTTCTTAGGTTTCTAATGACACCAAAATTATTCAATTTGGTTCAGAAATCTGAAAGTTAGGGCCCAAACATTTTCAGACTGTTATTAACTGAAATAGTACACTATACCTAAATTCCATCCAGAAATTGAAAGTCTTAGGGACTGAATTAAAATTCAATTCCTTCAGATAATTAGTAGCTCTATGTTTCTAGTTTATTTAGAAATAAGAATCATCTCATTTGAAGGTCGGACAACAAAGTTATGGCTGAAGGAATCAAACAAGTTTTTGTCCTCAATCATATTGAAATATGAACCTGTTTTGGTATAATTGACATAACTTCCTCTAGAGATGTGGCACTAAGGACATTCTTAGAGAGTTTGAAAGAGGACTTATACATATACAACTTTCATGAAGATTTTGAAGGTGGATTTTGTCATCTAGAGGGTCAAAACTGGACTAGACGATTCTATCTACAGTGTATAAGAAGATGTTTTGTCTACAGTGCATAAGAAGATGTTTTGTCCACAGTGCATAAGAAGATGTTTTGTCCACAGTGCATAAGAAGATGTTTTGTCTACAGTGCGTAAGAAGATTGTCTACAATAGATAAGAAGATATTTTGTCTACAGTGCATAAGAAGATTGTCTACAGTGGATAAGAAGATGTTTTGTCTATAGTGCGTAAGAAGATTGTCTACAGTGGATAAGAAGATGTTTTGTCTACAGTGCATAAGAAGATTGTCTACAGTGGATAAGAAGATGTTTCAGTCTACAGTGCATAAGAAGATGTATTTCTACTGGATCTTCCTCACATCCCCAAAAGTTCTAAATCACTAACTACACTATCCAGAGCACCTCCACTTATAAAGATCCTAACTTTCGACTCCGATGTCCAAAAATTTCATAATATATACCATTGGAAAGCTAGAAAGATAACTTTCTAGAAGATAAATTTGTCTAATTTAGCTTAGATCATTACAATTTTTTTCCTAAAGCCAAAACACATATTCTCACCCTTATGGAAAACTTGAAAAAAAATGCAATGAACAAAATTGACATACCATCCGCAAAACACAAACATACTTCATTAACATCAAAATATAAAAGTTTTTACAAAGCTTTAGTGGGAATTTTCAGCTATAATACATCAATATCTCAAAATTCCTAAAATACAAAAAGATACATGAACAGTAATTTGCTTAAAATGCAACTAAAGCCTTGTGGTTACAAATCTAGCTTAAACACAAAAGATGCAAATATTTAGAGTGATGCCTTGATTCTCTTTCACTCGATCTCATTTTCTTCACCTGAAGATGGGGCGAAAAGGGGAGTGAGCTTAAAAGCTCGTAGGTAACAAGTTTATAACGAATAACAAGCAAAACCATTTAAAATGTTCATTGTCATAAAACAATTCTGATTGAATCATAAAACACATGGTTCCTAAATCTTCAACCAAATTCACAATAAAACAATTCATGTATGCGTCAATCTTGTCAAAATATCATAAACACATAAACACATAAAAATGGTTTGGGTAGTCCAAAACAGAACGTACTACACATTTTCCCTAAGGGTCCTGTGTAGCCGTGAACAGAACGTACTATCGCATTCCCATAAATTGGTTTTTGCGTAGCCGTGAACTTATGAGAGTCCATGAAGGAGCTCCATGCCACTAGCGGGCAGACGAGAGAAGCCTTTAGTCAAAGTGCACTTGACATACTTAAGGGACCAATCCAAACCCATATAACATGCATTTTATAACTTGTAAACATGTAGCCCAAATGACGCATTTTCAAAACATGTCTTTCATGAACATAAAATATTTCATATGCACTTACATAATCTTTTTCGCAATTAATCAACCAATAAAAACTATTTATTTTCTTGACTAAAAAGAAAACATAATGTCTCATTATCCCATTATAAACATGAAACATACCTGAAAGCTTTGCTTAGGAATTGGCTTAAAGATGTCTTTCCTCTTGCTCCCTTGGCCTCTCTTGATCTTCTCTTTCATTTCCTTTATAAAAGACAAAAGTCCTATTCAATAGGAATTCAAATTGGAGAACCTACAAGACATATTCACTAAAATTGATTCTAGAATACTTAAACCTATACATTTCTTAAGCTTTATGACCAAAACCCTATCAAAAATCCAAAAGATTTAAAGTCAAACTTACCTTGAATCTTCACCAAATAATGAGATTTTGGCTTTAAAGAAAGCTCTTCCCTTCCTCTTTCTTTTTCCCTTCTTGAACAATCTCAAATTCTCTCTTTAAGACCAAGAAAAGATGTAACATAGTCCAAAACTCTATTCTTTCTCAACTTCACCGAAACCTCGCTTCTTCTTTCTCTCCTTTTTTGTTTTTCTCTCCTTCTTTCCTTTATTCACATTTTTGGTCTTCTAATTTATAGGACAACATTTTCCTCTTCCCATTCTACCCTAAATGAGAGAGAAAAGTCCACCTTACCCTTCCTTTAATGCCTTAGTGCTTCTAACCTCAAGTAAACCACCCAAAATACCCTTTTATGATTTTTTTTCTACCTTTAATTCAACTAACCCAAGAAATAAATTCTACTAACAAAACAATAATAATTAATAAAAATTTAACTCCTAAAATTCACTTATCCAAACCTCATAATTATTTAAATCATGCTTAACTAAAAAATATTTGGAGGCTAACAAAAATAGCACCAAAGCATCATCCTAGCAACCATTACACATCGAAATGAATTTTTTCCACATTCAAATATAGACAAATATAGAAATTAACTAAGTGAAGTCTCAAACCTCAAAATTGACCAAGTAATCTTCTATTACCTTTCCTTCCCTTCATCTTTGGCTTTGCTTGACTCACCAACTAGAAACACCAAAAATATACCTCTCGATCCCACTTCCAACCTTATAATTTCATTCCTTCATGAGAAAAGTAAGAAGAGATAAAGGAGAAGAGAAAATCCCTAACTTTTACCTTAATTTCCTCCTAAGATTGACTTGATTTCTTACATGAAAAATGATGGGATGAAGAAGGTGAAATGGAGAGGAAAATATCTGACCATAGAATCCCCAAAATGTCGTGCATCTCCCCTCTCTATATGCCCATTCTATAACTTTCAAGACTCACACATATGCTTAATTCCTATTGGACATACATGCTTTATTATTATTGGTCACACATGCCTTAATCCAATTAGTCCATATGTTAACCTTAGAAAAATTACATATTGGTCTTTCTTCTTCCTTTACTTCCCAAATTTGCCTAAAATCTTATAAATTAATTTGGGTCCCTTATGTCTTAATTTTCTAATATAATAAGTTTCATGCAATTTGGTTAAATATTTTGAGAGTCATACCCAAAACACTACAGACTATTTGAAAACAGAGACAACAACCATAACTCAAATTCAAGCCAAAATTCAAAAATCTTATAGGCATAATAAAATTTTCGTTCCTTCATGAAAGTTTTATATCTATGTCTCTAGTTTAATATCCAATTGAAATTATCAAATTTGGAGGTCTATAGGTCATAAATCTGTTCAGTGGAACCTATCTATTCAGCAAGGTACACATCCCAAATCAACTAACTTCGGTCTTATCATGCAAGAGCAACACAAAAACATCTCCAATTTAACCAACAAAATTCCATAAGCAAATGGGATACTTATTCTCCAATTCTCCTCACATCACATTCATCAATGCAAGCAACATATCAAAAATTCACATACATATTTCACATCTAAGTATGTATGTCCATGCCAAAACGAACAAATTACCCATTAACCCATTTCATTTACATTAAGTACCATAATATCTCTTACTAAGATGCACTTAATTCATTATGTTTACTTCTTAATACACCATAAACATGCTATAATACTTGTGGGGTATATGTTGGGGCGTTAAAATAATACTACCATTATCTTTATTACCAACTGTATTACTAGCTCAATATGTAGGATTTTTTATTCTAATAGTACATCATTCAAGCCTTATAGTTCTTACAATCACGATCAAAATTAAGGTGAAAATCCAACCTAAAGATCCCATTGACAAAATCAAGGTATTAAAAATATCAAGATAATGGAAGTCTTTATTGTAAAAATCAACGTGGCTCTTATAGGTATTCTTCTAACCTCAAAGTTCAAATTTGTGATCAATATGGCCACTCTATAAAAGGATTGCATAAACTTCAAGCATATTGGTAATAAAGTAATCCAATAACCAATTATAGCTCTTCTACTTATAGATTTGAGAAAGGATGGTTTATCGACTCTTTTGCTTCTTATCATATAACTTCAGACCTAAATAATCTATCTCTTCACTCAAGCTATGATAGCCTTGATATCATCAAAATAAGAGATGGCTAAGATTTGTCAATCACATAAATAGGTTCTTTCACTCTAAACTCCACTCATAATTGTTATAAAATATTAATAATGTTCTTAGTGTCCCTTATATGAAAAAAATCTTAACCTTGGTTCAAACATTTTGCAAATTTAATAATGTATTTATTGAGTTTTTCCTTCCTTTTTTGTTGTTAAGGATCTCTCATAACGGGGGTACTACTCACTTAAGGTTAGAATGAGTGAGACTATGATGTATTGATGTTATGAATTTTCTTTATATAAAAAATATAGAATTTAATGAACATTTTTAACATCTTAGAATTCATATTACACATCAAGATTAACGAATGAACTAAGGAAAAGAAGAAAAACTCTATTGGAAACTTGATCTGGAAAGCTGGAATTCTTAGATGTTCTTCATGATCTCCCACATTTAATCCACTTTTTAATGATGGCTACTGCATTTTTTGGTGTTTTTCACGTTCTTAAATAGTTTATTAGGGTCTTAGGGGTGTAACTAGGGTTTTCCCACTTGGATCGATTCCAAAATGCCTAAACCTTAAAACAGTTGAACAAACTCACGCTTGAACAGTCTCCGTTAGGCAAAATTCCTCTCTATCATAATCGTGCTTCATGAGGCATGATCATGCCTTATATCGTGATAGATGCGATACCACCTCATGCATGCTAGCCACATTCGTGCTCCTAATGCGTGATTATGACACCCTTCAAACATCTTCCATCTTTCTTTTTCTTCAATTATCTGATTTTCATCACTAACAAACACATCAAACACCTTTTAAAACATAAAATTAAGATTGAAATCATGGTCTAAACCACACAAGCACTTAGAATATAAACAAGCATTCACAATAACACAATTCTAAGCCTATATATACCATAATCGTCTAACAAACACCTAAAACTATACTAAAACAACTAGGAAAACATAGTATAAACTAAACCTATAAACATTACCAAACTTAAACCTTTTCTTTTCCTCAAGCAAAAACAAAAACATAGACTTAAACAAACATAAAAACATAGATTCAAATAAACAAAAAAACATATAAGCACACATTTAACATGTAATAATGGTACAATAGCATTGAATCTTATGGAATCAATTTAACTGCAAACATCAATCATTCAAATTATGCCAACATAATAACTTATTCTTTCTATGTTTAAGCACTTTGAATTGAATATATAGATCAATAAAATGTAAACACCCTATTCATTCACCTAAAGAACTTGTAAACATATATTTATAATTAGTAATCAATAAAAAATGCAACTATCATTAGTATCCTTTCACGAAAATATTTGCTATTTTAAAAAATCAGTAGTCCTTTCATGAAAATATTTGTTATTTTCAAAAATCAGTAGTTTTTATTTATTGAAACATCATTTTTTTAATTTATTAAAACACTATTTTCAAAGAGTCATGATCGTGCCTAGCAGCAGACCAAGCATATACGTGGAAAAAAACATACCTAACCCTATTTTACCCGTTCTTCTTCAACCCTAACACCTTATATTCACCTTTTCTCTTATTCTTTACCCAATTTATTTTTATAAAACCTTAACAGCCATTCTTAATTTCTCTCACTTCTCTCTTTATTTTTCTTAGATTTTCACTTATTACTTACACCTTTCAATGAGTTTTTCATTTCTCCTACACATATCTAGTAATTTCATACAAATCTTTCATCTTTAGAGTGGTTTTTACAAGATTTAGTAGAAATTTTCTCTCTTAAATTTTTTTTGTGTTTTTTGGTCTATTTTTATGTGTTCTTGGTTTATTTTCTAGGTATACACTTATTAATGGTGCCAAGAATCAAACAAGGTGCTAAACACTCACAACATTAATAAGTGTACACTCACAACATTAATAGTGCTACAGACTTTTGAGCTACTTTTCTGATTTATTTGGAAGATGAAGGCATCCAATTCCAAAATCTTCGCTCAAAGATTATTAGTGCACCTTGATACTTTGATTTTGATATTTTGGAAAATCTAGTGTTAAAAGATAAGGTTGAGACTTTGATTAGTAAAATTAGATATGATAAATTTCTTACTTTTGATTATATTGTGTATAAGGAATTAACTTTCTAATTCTATACTACTCTTCAATTTGTGTCGCAAGATTTGACTAAATTTTGATTTTCATTGAGGGGTTAATCACGTAATTTGAATTATGATATTAAAGATGAAATTGGTGGATTTCCTAGGTCAAACATAATTGAAAAAATTCATAAATTTTGTGCTAAGAGGTATTAGAAAAAATTAATAAGGTTGGATAACTTTGTTGTTAAAAATGCCCATAATATTGCGATTCTTAGCCGTGAACATCTTTTACTTCATAAGTTTACGTGTCATACTGTTTTTGATAAATTGGAAAGTAAAAAATGTTCTGTTAAGGAGGAGGGGCTAAATGATCCCTTGAAAAGATCTGTGCTTATGGAACTCATCAAGGAGGAGAATCCAGTGCTGTTTAGTTTACTGGAAACTCGAATAAAAGATTTAACTTGACTAAATTCCAGAAACTTTTGGGGGCTCACTAGAGGACTTTATCCAACAATAGGTCTCATTTTAATAGGTGTATCATATACGTCTATAACTCAGATCTGATAGAGTTATAAGCAGAAGAGGAGAGTGACTAGCATATTCATTTGACATGCAAGATAGGGGGTCAGCATTCCAAATTCATTTTAACTCTGGTTTATGCGACCAATTTTGTTTTCTAGAGAAACAACTTATGGAATAGTTTATAAAGAATTTAGAGCTATTTTGCTACCCCTTTGATGGTTGTTGGTGATTTCAATTATCTTTTAAATCATCAAGAAGTTAAAGGCAAAAAGATATGCACGCTAGCAGACACTAAGGAACTCACTAATCTGTTAAGAGTTATGGAATTAACAAACTTATGATCTACTGGACGTTTGGATACATGATCTAATAATCAACAGGGAACCATACTTATTCAAAAAAACTAGATCGGTGCTTGGTTAATTCAGAATGACTCAATACTTTCTCCCAATAATTGTTAACTATAGGGAAAATATGACCTCGTATTATTATTTTCAACTTATTCAATGTTGTGCTGAGGTAAGGACATGGAGAGCTCCATTTTGATTCTTTAATGGAGTTCTTCAAATTGAGGGATTTTAGGAACACATTACCATTTGTTGGCAGCAGGAGAGCAGGAGATACAGGGCTATAAGGCATTTCAGTTGATGCAAAAATTGAGGAAGGTAAAAAATGCAGTAATGAACTTCATTTGTGCAGTAATTGAGACTTATAAACTGATTAGGGGATTATTCTGGAGATGGTTAGATCGTACTTTTCATAATGAATGGGTTCAAAAGAGGCGGAATGACCATCGACCAATATGAAGAGGATATTAGAGGGGGCCATAAGGGAGGATCGAAAGGCACTTTTAATATCTTCGTTCTCTATTAGTGACATAAAAATGACAGTCTTCAAATGTTGAACCCCGAACTTTTCTTGGAAGTTAGAATTTTTAAATGAGCAATTGTTGGCATTTAGTTATGAGTAAAAATCAGAATTTTTGAATTTGAAAATTTATGGAGTTTATTTATGAATATTTTTACTTATATATGGTTGCATGGATTAAATGGAAGTGTTAGAATTAAGTTAAGGAATTAGAAGGTATTAGATTAAATATGGAAGGGTAAGTTTGGAAGATTATAGTCATTTTTAGATTAATAAGGGAAGAATAAATGAAGGTGCGTGAGTCAAATACTAGAAAAATAAAATAAGAATAAGAAAGAAAGAGACGTGTTCACGTAAGAAAGAAAGAAAGAAAGAAAGAAAACGTAGAAGAACCTAGAAGAAACCAGAGAAAGAGGAAAAGAGAGTTGTGTAAGCGAGAGACATATTTGAGAGGTTAGGAAAGAGAGAGAGAGTTGTGAAAAATAAGAAAGAAATAGAGAAGAAAAACGTAGAAAGAAGTAGAAGAAGAGAGGCAGAAACTGAACCAGAAACAAAGAAGAAAGAAAGAAAGATAAAGGAGATAAGAAGTGGAAGAAAAAGGTTTAGCTGAGTTTTAATTAATTCTTTATTTATTTTCTTGTTTTGATAAGAATAATGAAGTAGAGAAAACAGGTTTTATGTGCTGAAAATAAAGAGAGAAAGAAGAGAACCAAGAGAATTATTTTCCTAGATTTTCATGAACTTTTAACTAAATCTTAGTTCTTCTAGTTAGATAAATCAAGAATAGATGAAGTCTAAGCTCATTTCTTAGATACTTAAAGCTTATGGAAGTTCTATTCGTATATGATGACTGAATGAAAATATGTATGTTTGAAGGGAATTAAGAACTTCGAAAGCAAGAGCAAGAGGAAGAACCAACTTGAGCTTAGATTTATAAGTAAAGAGGTGGGTAATATGTTTATGGTTATTGTGATGATGGGCTGATCTATTATATATTTATATGTGCTTAAATGCTTGTTTTGAAACATTATGAATGTGGAAAAAATGCACTGCGGTTTGTTATCATGTTTACTTTGAAAGATTTTGCTGTATTTGGTATTAATGAACAGAAGAAAATCATAAAAGCATGAAAGTATGAGTATGATATGGAATATGTAAGCATCGAAAATCTGCTTGTGTGGACAAGAAAGATACCATTCTATTCTTCACGTGCATGATGACCTAAAGCCTTCTCCTGACTGCTTGCTTGTGGGATATGAGCTCTGAAAAATGGACTCATTTTGTTTATGGTGCAAACTTCGGTTTCTCCATTCTATTTTATGGGATTCTCTCAAGCCATATTTTTTATACATTTCATTGGGATTTGCTGAGCATGATATATGATTGAATGCTTTGTTATGATGATTGAAAACAAAAGTATATGATATGATTTATGTGACTGAAATTTTTAAGTATGTGTGCGGTGAACTAGATTTTGTGTGTATAAATATGCTTGGTTGTAAGAGTGTGTGTGTGTGTGGCTCATCACCGATGGTTATAAGCATATTGCAAACTGATCTTCCCAACTTACCCCACCGTTTTCCACTTCTCAGGTGTAAGAATTAGTAGATCAAAAGTGAACCTTGCAAAACTTCGACAAATCTCCAAGAAATATTTGATTTGTAACTAAGTTAGTTCAATCATATTGGTAGCTTTATAAGCAAGTCAAGCACGAACATTCTGATTGTGTTTTTGTATTATGCTACTGAAGTAGCTTCAGATATGGAATTTGAAGTTGTGTATAAACTCTATTTGTTTAAGAAATGACAATAAGAGTTAGAAGAAATATTCATCTGTTCATATCCAAATTTCCTCTTCTGTTAAATTACTATATTTTTGGTTGGAAACAAAATTGTTAGTTGTTCAATAGCTTTTGAATAGATTTTTCTGACGTAAATTGTTGTAATGGGAGTTTTGTATGTATAGTTTATGTTATTGGAATCGGGTCTTTTAGAAATTGTTTAGAAGTATATATTGATAGCAGAAGGGAATAACGAAAAAAGGGGATGAAAATGTGTTCTGAAGCTTCAATGAATAAATTGGATTGATCTAGGTAGAATTTGACAAAATAGTCTAATGAAAGTTGTAGATCTTTCTCCTAGCTTTCTAACGACATAAAGTTTATAATTTTTGAATTTCATGATTGAAATTTATGACGATTTGAATTTGGTATGTGCATCTGGGATGTCGCGATCGTGCTCGAGAATCTCACTTTTTAAGGAAAATCACGATCGTGCATAAGCACGATCACGACGGACCTTATTTATCACCAAAAGTCACGATCATGCAAAGCACAATCGTGACTCCGCTACTGACTCACGCCCGTGACTTTCTCACTTATGCTTCTTTTTTTATTTTATTAATTCATTTATTGTTTTAATTTTTTTATTTTATTAATTCATTTATTTTTTAATTGTTTAACTCCCAATTCAATTTATTTTCATGTTTATTTTATTTTATTTTAATTTTTGTTTAATTGTTTTTACTCCAACCAAGAAATTGAATTTTTTTATCTTGATGTAAATTTTAAAATATATATATTTTTAATTTTAAAAATCCCCTAACTTTGGTACCTTGTCACCATGAAATAAGGACCGAAACTCGGGGCCAACAATAAATTGCAGCCTTCCAAAGTCCCAAGCCCAAATAGGTTTATAGCTAGTTTGTTTTAAACAGACATGGGATATCACGGGCCAATCAATAGTTGAAGTAGTCTTGGACTATTTCCAAAATGTAAAAATGTTGCAAGAAATGAACAATACTTTTATATGTTTGGTACTAAGAAAAAACATCCCCTGAATCTGGGGGAGTTTCGTCTTATCTCATGATGTAACTTAATATATATGGTGAATGCAAAATTACTGGCAGATAGGTTGAAAAGAGTACTCGTGGAAACAATTGAAATCACCCAAGGTGTATTTGTTCCTGGAAACAACATAGGAGATATTACTATAAGAATTAGTGAAAGACTATTTTTTGGTAGGCCAAAAAAGGGATGTATGTTGAAGATCAATTTCTACAAAACTTATGATACAGTAAATTGAAGTTTTGTGAGAACCTTTATGGAAATTTTAGAGATGCCAGCGATATTCGTAAACTGGATTATGGAATTTATTTAAACTCCTACCTTAAATGTGTTGGTTAATGAAATTCCCTCCAAGAAATTTAAGAATGCTAGGGGACTGAGATAAGGGGATCCGCTGTCCCCTTATATATTTGCCTTGGTTATGGAAGGTTTGTCCCGACTCATTAGATCCTTAACTACATCCAATGCTAATTTCCAATATCACTAGAAATGTTAAGAGCTTAAACTCACACACCTCATTTTTGCAGATGACCTCATGCTATTCTGTGTTGCTAATGGAACCTCGATGAATATGCTAATGAACTCCTTGAAGAATTTCTCGAAATGGTCTAGCCTTAGAATTAACATAGAGAAAAGTTATTTGATGCTATCTGAAGATATGCAGAATCCAGCTGATTTTAGCATAGCAATAGGGCTCACTATCTAAGCCCCAATTATGAGCTACCTTGGGGTAACAGTTTCTCCTTCTAAGTTAAAATATGCTGATTATATTCCAATTTAGGAGAGAATCAAAACCAAAGTACTATATTGGCTAAGCTGTTTTCTCTCCTAAGTAGGTCGTATCACTCTAATCATTTCATTGTTGAGTAGCCTATATACAAATTGGTTAGCCCACATAGTTCTATCGTGTAAAAATGTTAAGGAGATAAATCGACTGCTAAAACCTTTTTTATGGTCTAGAAAATGTGACACAGGGAAAATGTCAAAATTAAGGGGAGTAATGTTACAATCCCACAGAAATTAGGTGCTCTCAGCATCCAATCCACTAGTTCTATGTAAAAAGGCTTACTCAATAAAAAATTATGATGGCTATTTTTAGACTTGGAAACGTTGTGGACAAAATGGTCTATCAATTTCACCTTCTTAGTCGTAACTTCTGGCAGATTGACAGCTCTCACCATCATTCGTAGTTTTTCAATGGGTTGTTAAAGATAAGAACTACTTTATCCCCATATTAAACATCGTATCTATGGAGGGAGGGGGCTAAAAGCTCAAATTGGGGCCTAACGTTTTTGAGTTTGATCAGTTTAGGAATTAAACTTGTAACTTACTGAACGAAGGTCTAAACTTTCACGAGTCGACTCAATTTAAAGCTTTTTTGAAAGAAAATTAGGAAGTGTCATACACGTGTCATTCTATATAAAAAAAGTACATTTAGAGAGGCCAGGTAGATTTTAAAAGCCACATAAAAAAACATAAAAGCCATGTAGATTTTAGAAAAAAAAAAGAAAATCATTTAAATTTTCATACTAAACTTGTATAATATTTGCATACCCATCCAGTTACCTCTCAAACATTTAGTCAATCATTTTCTCTTATTTACTTGAAAAGAAAAAGAGAAAAAAAGGCTTCTTAGATTTTTCGGTCCCCTCCATCGTCGTCTTTGCTGTGGACTCGCTATCTTTATCAACAAACCCATTTTAGGTCAGTTTTGTGTGCTTTAAATGAAATAATATTAATTGATTAGTTGACGTGTTTATAATTTGGTTAGGTTTTTTATTTCAATGTCCTCAATGTAAAATGGAAAATCAATTTTGTGTTTGTGCTATAATGCTTCGTTCTATTGCTGTTGAAATTTGTACAGCTCTTTTGCCAATTACTTAAACACTTTTTAAAGAGTTTTGCCTATAGGTATATCTTTTTCTAGCATATACAGGTTAATATCATAAGCGTTTTCAAAGTATGGCAAAGTCGTAAAAGGTTGTACTACAAAAGAATAGGTTTTTTTCTTATTTCTTTTATGTTTATATTGGTTTTCTTCTTAATAAATTGATTATCTTGGTTTCATTTAAGATATTAATGAATAAAAAACTAAACAGACCCAAATGTTTGACATATGTGACTTTCTACTAAGAAGATGAAGCCTCGAGAGACTTAGCAGAGATGAACGGAAAGGTAAAATTATAGTCCTCCATGGAATTTGAATGAAATGGGCAAAATAATAAATAACGATACAATTATGGATCATTTGGCAACTCGTTGATCGACGCATTGTCTTTACAAAGTTTTGAGCAAATCTTCATGATTCTTAACTAAACCAGATTTATATTGTAGTGAACTTTGCCTGAGCATTGGTTCTAAGCTACATGAAAAACTCCTGTGAATGCAAAGTTTAGTTTACTTTGCATCATCAGATAAATTCTAGACTATTATTGATTCTACTACGAAACTCCTATTTGTAATTGTAATACGATAATTGAGTTTATTTTTGGGATGAATGTAATTATAAGATGATTGAGTTTGGTAGGTGAAACGAAACAAATATTTCAAGTACAATTATTATCTTCTGTCCTCATGCCCAGAGATAGTTACAGACAATGTCTTTGGAATAATAGATGCGTATGCATCTAACAATTAATAGTAGTTCTTAGATTTCCCACTAAGAGAAGTAGAAAGAAGAATGTGAAAGTCCATGTTAGAACACTCAAGATCTGAGCAAAGAAATGTATGTTGTAGCTTCTTTATCCCCTACATACCTGAGACTTTGAACAAATCTCTCTACCCAAGGAATCATGAGGACAATTCACGAGAGATCAACAATGGAAGGGAAATGCAGAGAAAAGGCGATGATGCATGAAGGGATGGGAAATAGGGTGAAATTTTGGAGATTATATGTTAATTTAGGATTTCTGCTAAAAATTTAAATGATTTTATTTATTTTTTATTTTCTAAAAATCCACATGTGTTTTTAATGTGGCCTTTAAAGACTAACTGACTTGTCTATAATGGCACATGTATGACACTTTCTAATTTCTGTCTAAAAAAGCCTTAAATTGAGCAGACTCGTGAAAGTTTAGACCTTCGTTGAGCAAGTTACAAGTTTAAGTCCTAAACTGATGAAACTAAAAAATGTTAAGCCTCAATTTGGGCTTTTAACCGAGGGAGGGATACCTAGTTCTAGTGTGATAATTGGCTAGAGATTAACCCCTAGTAGATCACCTAATATACTCTCACCAGCAACACCAATTGCCAATAAAAGCTCGAGTTTCATATCTAACAGTGGATGGAGGATGGAAGAGTCATTTTAGGGGATTTTCGCTTCTACTGGAGCATCTACCCCATCTAGGGGATACTTCGATAGCCGATTCCATCTGTTGGCTACCTAACATAAGTGGTTTCTTACTTTTTTTCCAATGAATCTTGTCACCACATTTTCAGGTATGATGCCAGACAAGTACCTTGGTATGACCTCATTTGGAAAAATACCATGAACCCCAAAGCATCCATCATTGCTTGGCTGATAATGGGTTGTAGTAAATGCAATACTTTTTCAATTTTTTTATAAAGTTCAAGTTTGACAACCACCTATATTTTTTAATCTATAGCTACTACTCTTAAAAAGAAAATTAGTCATCTTGGCATGGGATGTATTGTTATTGTACTTACTATGGTGTAGATGTTGAAGGAATAACCTTTATTTTTCTTGAGTTTTTAAATCACACTCACTTAAGGCAAGTTGAGATCTTAGAGGTCCATCACAGGGAACTCCAATATATCAATTCCAAAACTCATGTAAAATATAAGACAGGATAACTTAGTTTGGGTTCTGTACTAGCACAGCAAACTGAGGTCTAAGAGGAAGACTAGGAGAAGGTCTTTAATTTGGTCTCTGATAATAACAAGCTTTTGAAGGAGATGACATAAAAACAACAATGGAAGTGACGCAATATAAAGAAAATTTTTAAGAACTTCATTACTTAAGGAGTTCAAATTCCTTCACCTACACCATCACTGCCTCGATCTCCATTAATGGTATCATGCTCTAAAATTTTCTTTTTAATTGATTTTTATTTTTATATATTTTGCTTGTTTTCTCACGTTAAGGACAATTTATTGTCTAAATATAGGGATGTTTATGCATTGATAATATAAAAATAAAGACTTTCCTCAGGTCTATCTTAAAAACCATAGACAAGATACTTAACAACTTCCTATGGTCTAGAAAAATAGAGGGAACCCACAAAACCAAAATGAAATGGGGTAAATTTAAGAGAAAAAATGAGGGGGATATGTTCTGTTCAAACCATGAATACCATATTGCTTACTAAGAGATTATGAAGGCTTGTGCATAACAAACAAGTTTATACATGGCAAACAATCTCTTTGGTGTAAGTGGATTTATAGTTACTTTATTAAGAATAACAATATTTGGGCAATTGATTCTACACAATTTCCCTTAACCATACAAAAGCCATTTTGAAAATGAGGGACACATTCAAGATATAATTTATAGCATCAATTTTTTTAAACCAAGGACGAAAACCTAGAGGGGGGTGGCTACCTTATTTTATTAAAAATAAAATGTTATTACAAGATAGAGGTAATCCTTACCTCATAAATTGGAAAATGACATTGCATGGAAATTAATAAAAAAGAACAATATAGATATAGTTAAACCATCTAATGTAAGGAAGATGTTGTTTATCTAAAGTAAAAAAACCTCGTATATGTCAAGGTAAGTTATATACATTGTTCAATTCCAAGGACATGTCGGTGGAACTTGCGAGTTTCGCAAGAGCATCAACCACTGAATTTATTTCCCTATAAACATAAGTGATATTAAAGACAAAATCCTACAGAGATGTAGAAATTGTTGTGAAAAAATCTTTATAACGCCAAGGACATGTTATTTGTCCTATCATTATTTGAACCAGTAGTTTGGAATCTGATTCTATACAAATCTTTCGAAAACCCTCTAAATGACAATGTTGAAGCGTCAATTTAAGAGACATTAATTTAGTATATAGACTAGTCCCATGTTGAACAGTTTTTGATGTTGCAAACTTAAAATTGCCTTTAAAGTCTTGAATAATATAGCCAATACCACAAGTACTAGAATTACCAAGACTTGATCCATCAATATTTAATTTGAGCCAAGAGGGAGGAGGAGCATTCTATACCAATTCCTTACTCTTGATCGATTTTGGAGGTAAAGAGTTACAAATCAAACACGTGGAGATAAGAAATTGATCTTACATTGAGTGCATCATAAAAGATTTAATGACACTAACATTATATAAATGCTTATGAATGAGATATATTACCAAACTGGCCTCCGTTGTAGTATTAATAGGCATCTCTTTTTTCCACCAAATATCTATAGTGTCAAATAAGCTAACATTTAAATTTGGCTTTCTTATGTTCATTTGCCCTTCAAAATAAGACCAAACCTAGAAGGCTATATTTCAAAAAAAAAGGCATGGTTAATATCTTCTAAATTCTCACAAAAACAACATTTTGTAGCCATAGAGAAACCTAATTGTTTAACTGTTTCTTGTAGGGGAAGCAATCCATTTAATAGTTGCCAGACAAAAATAGAGAGCTTCAGTGGTATTCTGGCATTCTAAATGTATTGCAATTGATATTTTTGTTTAGACCTCAGTTTAATCTGCTCATGAGCTGATTTAAAAGTGAACAAACCAGAAGAGGTTGGCATCCATATAATTTGATCTCTTCCATCAACAAGTTCGAATGGAATGTTGTAAGAAAAGCAACTATATCTAAAGGTAACAAATTTTGGACAGCCATGAGATTAACGACCACATTGCTAAAAAATTCTTGTAAAGTAAAAGAATAAGTAAGCTCATCATTTCCCTCATAATAAGAATGTAACATACCTTTTCCAAACCAATTATCCCACTAAAAAGAAGCTGATCCATTCGCTATTATGATTTTTGTATAAGTTGCAAAATTTTAAGAAATTTGCTTGAGACATTTCCAATGCCAACTTTTTTGGATTTCCTGTGATCAAGTTTTTATGGTTCTGCCCAAAGAGAATTGCCTTGATGAATTTTCCACAATAATTTACAAGCAGTCGTACAATCTAAATCAATTAAAATAAAAAATCCAAGACCAATTTTGTCTTTTAAGCATGTAAGACTCCTCCAATTTTGCCAATGTCTCTTATTTCCATCCTCCGTTTTCCCCAAAACAATCTAGCGAATCTTTGTTAAATCTAGTGAATGATTGATTTCGGAAATTGAAAGGCAGATATGTGATGCAATGGAATTGTAGAAAAAAAATGTTTGATGAGAATCATTCTACTAGCTAGAGAAAGGAGATTTTGGCACCAACCATTCAATTTCGAATCAATCTTGTCAAGTATACACATAATAAATTACAAATGGAGGGAAGAAGAATTTGACGAAAAGGGAGAAGATGCTACTCTTTGTCACCAACACTTGGATACACATTAGAGAGTTCAAAGTAACCATGAGAGAGAAACTCTAGCTTCTCTCTAACTTCCTTCTTCACCCTAACCCTAACCCTAGATCTGAAATTCTCCACCCTCCATCTCCACCCGAATCTCATACCCCTTTCCTTCACACTTTTCTTTCTTGATGATCTACATTACCAACTCCACATCTTTGATTGGTTTCCTAATGGAAACTAATTTCCCACCCCTTTCAGCTACCTTAAAAAATAATCTCACCCCCAAATCCCCTTTCTATTCCCCTCTCCCATCCCCAACTACCTACTGGCTAACCTATATCCCAATCCCACTCAACAACTATCCCTCCCTCCACCTATGCTCTTCCCCCCAAACTATCAGCCCCTACAGCAGGTGAACCTATTCGTGGACCTAGAAAAATATTGAAACAAGTGGTGGGTGATAACTCAGACTCATCACTAATTTTTAGCCCACCAGTGGAGATAGAAGGTAAGTTAATAGTAGCTCCTAGTATAGACATTCTGTAGAAAGGAGCTAGGATATCGGAAGCTACTTTTGTTGGGTTTTTTATGGAAAAAGGACTAGCTTTTCTAGTGATTCAAGCTTGGGCTCAGAGAAATTGGAAAGGCAGAGGTCTAATAGAGGTAATGCTAATAGAAGAGGATAATTTGATATTCTCCTCCTCTTCTAAATCAGAAGCCCAAAAGGTAATTGAAGAAGGTCCTTGGCACATCTCTCAACTCCCTTTATTTCTTCAAATTTGGCAACCGGACATGGAATTAGAAAAAATCATAATGAAGAACATTTCGCTTTGGGTAAATATTCATAACATTCCTTTGGAATAGGACTACCAAGGGCTTGAGTATGCTAGCTAGCTACTTAGGTAAACCAATTTTTATAGATGAAAACACTGCATTGAGGAAAATGGTTAGATTTGCTTGTTTATGTGAGTATGGACATCTTTAAAAAAAATGAAAGACAACATCTCTGTCGGATCGGGAAAAGAAAGCGTGCCATATTTGGAGAACCAGTAGATTTCAAAACTTTTTAGAAATCTTATTTGCAGCGGAAGCAATATATCCAAATCA
>JAOTAY010036001.1:0-23444 GCA_025629805.1 Erythroxylum baracoense
GGGTACAAGGCAGCTCCCAGTCTGCAAATGTTTTGTTGTAATTCTTAAGATGAATTTTTGAGAACTAAGGCTTTAGCCACCTTTCAAGTTTTATTAGTCTAAGTGTACTAATGTATTATGACTTGTAAGGTTATTAAAGCCTTGTAAAATAAATATACATTTAGGGATGTATGAAATAGATATATGTATGATTCCGTGCATGATTATGATTCCAGGTTAAGTTTTTATGTTGCATGTGTTGATAAAAAATTTTGAGGTGTGAGAAGCGATTAATGTTTACGTGTGAGTGATTCTGACATAAGTTTGGAATAAATGAGAGTAGTTGAGAAGGATAATGGATTGCATTAAATAAGATAGACGAAAAGGAAAAATACAGAGGATGAATATCGTCTATGATGACGTCACAAAACAGAGGCTAGGAAAATTTAGAAGTATAAGTATCCTCTATACTGACGTCAGAACACAGAGGCAAGGAGGACTGAAGAGTTTAAGTATCCTCTGTGATGACGTCAGAACACAGAGGCAAGGAGGACTGAAGAGTATAAGTATCCTCTGTGATGACGTCAGAACACAGAGGTAAGGAGGACTGAAGAGTATAAGTATCCTCTGTGATGACGTCAGAACACAGAGGCAAGGAGGACTGAAGAATATAAGTATCCTCTGTGATGACGTCAGAACACAGAGGTAAGGAGGATTGAAGAGCATAAGTATCCTCTGTGCTGGCGTCAGAACATAGAGGAAAGGATGGGTAGAGTAACATATAGAAGATAGAATATAGAGGATAGGATCGTCTGTGCTACTATTCACAGAGTAGCGTCTGTGTTACACAAGGCTTCGTCTGTGTCACTATTCACAGACTTCGTCTGTGCTACTGTACACAGAGTAGCGTTTGTGTTATACAAGTCTTCGTCTGTGCTACTGTTCACAGAGTAGCGTCTATGTTACACAAGGCTTCGTCTGTCTCACTGTTCACAGACTTCGTCTGTGCTACTGTACACAGAGTAATGTTTGTGCTATACAAGACTTCGTTCGTGTTACTGTTCACAGACTTCGTCTGTGCTACTGTTCACAGAGTAGCGTCTGTGTTACATAAGACTTCGTCTGTGTTACTATTCACAAACTTCGTCCGTGCTACTGTTCACAGAGTAGCGTTTGTGTTACACAAGACTTTGTCTGTGCTACTGTTCACAGACTTCAGACGATAAGTCACAGACGATAAGGGGTTAACCCAGAAGATAAAAGTCAACTCAGAGGATAAAACAAAGAGGATAGATTATGGGCCAAGAATTATAAGAAGGAGTTAAGAAGTTAGTTAAGTTGAAGTGCATCCTCTGTGTTACTATTCACGCTATCCTTTGGGTTACTGTTCATGGTTATCTTCTGCCCTATTTTCGACCCCTTAGAAGATAAATTTGGCCTTCGAGGTCTTCACGAAAGTTGTAGCTTTTGAGGTGCTTTTTCAATCTATCCAAAGAAACCCTAGTTTGGATACTTATAGGACAAGTTATAGTAATAGCCCCGAAGCAAGTATATGCGTAAATTGTGGACTCACCAATGCTGATCTTTGAGGTATTCAGGTTGAAAGGGATAAATGGACTAGTTGACTACCAACGTAGTAATCGACTCTTCTAAGAGCTGAGCTGAGCTTTTAAAAAAAGGAGAGTTTTGAGAAGATAATCCGATAATGGTCAAGGTGTTCTCTTTGGGATATAAACTCACGTGTTAAGATATTCTACATGCGAGTTGGACTTCGAAAACGGGGTTTGACAAGAAAAACACACACAACAGCCACAAAAATCATCAAATGAACATATTTTTTATCACTAAAACATGCCATAATACAACTGAAAATATTGATGAAATAACTGCACATTTTTTCACACAAAAATAATGAAGCAATAGCCCAAATATATGCCCACATATAAAGAAATGCAGCTACCAAAGATTCGATTTTTGATTAAAAACCTCTGATAAACCTGCCCAATCCCAATTATTCACGCATATATCCATTAAATCCTATGTTCTTTAGAATTCTTTTTCAAATAGGATTCCTTCAATATTAAAAATAGTAGAATCCTATATCAAATGAATTTCATATCACTAATGATATATCAAATATATCAAAATATAATTAATTCCCAAAATAATAAATTAGATATCTTAATAAATATCTTAACAAAAAGAAAAACTTCAATCAATCCCCTTCCAACTTTATTTCTCCTCAATAAAAAGGATGAAAAAAAGAACTATTTATAAGTAGTTCTTTCTTTAGTTTCTCTTTGCCACTGCAATAATACTTGGGTTACTGTGTGGTTTTCTCATTTGACTATCCTTCTTCCCTATATTGCTTTGGATATCATCTCTATATTGGGTATTAATGATGGTATATGGAAGGTTGGATAAATAATAAATTCTTTAGGAAGATCTAACATGTAGGCTACTTTATTATCTTTGTTGTAATATAAAATAGACCATAATATAGTGGAGCTAGTTTCTAATTTTCCCTTCCTTGTATAGAGTATTACTGATATGGTTGAAGTTTGACAAACACTTATTGTCCCACTTAGAATCCTCTCTCTGTTCTCTTTTTATCAGTAAGCTGCTTTATCTTCTCTTGTGCTATGTGCAAGTGAAAATTTACTATTTAGACTGCCACCTCTCTATCATGTACTGTTTGATCTATTAGGATGTTACGAGAATGCCCAGCTGAATAAGGTACACAAAGAGGTGGAGGATAACTGTAAATAATTTCAATGCGGGTCGTATTAATGGTTGTGTGATGAGTTATGTTGTACCACCATTTAACCATTAACAACCAAAATGTCTATTTCTATAGAGTGTCATTACAAAAGCATCAAAGATATGTTTCTAATATCTTATTAATGGCTTCGAATTTTCCATCTATATGAGGATGATAAGATATAAAGAACCTCAAATTAACACTCTGTAATATGAATGTTTCTTTCCAAAATGCACTGAGGAATAAGGGGTTGCAATCATTTACTATAGCTTCTGACATTCCTTAAAGCTTGAAGATATGATCAATAAAAGCTTACGTAGTGTCCTGAGCTATATACGGACATCCAAGGGCCATATAATAAGAATATTTGATAGGTTTGCTCAGCCTGTCCACTATAATGTATATGCATGTTTTTTCTTTATGAAAGGGTAACCCTTCAATAAAATCCATGCTTATTTCTCACCAACAACCCTCCAGTATTAGAAGTGGCTGTGTGGTTATACTTACTTTGCTAACAAGTAAAACAATTTATTACATAATTTTGAACATCTCTAGCTATTTATTTCCAGTGAAATATATTATGTAATCATTTGATCATTTTCATTATGAAGAAATGCCCTCCTTGTAGGCTATTATGTGCTAGGGATATTGGTTTCTTCTTGAGTTCCTCATCATATCTAATAACCAATCGTCCTTTCCTCCTTAGAAGGTCATTCCTCCATTTGTAATTCCCATATTGCACTTCTTGGGCCTCTAGTTTTCTGATTAAGTCTTGGATGGTGGCATCCTTCCTCTACCCTTCCTTGACCTCTTCCATTAGCATTGTTTGTGTTGAAGAATAATTCGTAGTTGCTAGTTTGTGGGGATTTTCTATTTGTAAAATAATCTGCACTATCTATTAGAGAATAGTAATGCAGCAGTGTTTCCGTTATTTTCTCCTTGTTCTGTTTCATATAAGCCTATTAAAGGCTGTATTTAATTTCCAATTTTTAATAAGCAAAAATTGGGTGATCAATTTCCTTATAATACTTTGCTGTATGCTTTTATGTTTAATCCAACATTTGGTATCAGAGCTAGGTACACGTGAAGAAAAGTAAAAAAAATAGAGGGGAAAAATATGAGTGAGAAAACAATAGGTAATGGGAGTGCAATGAGTGATACATGTCCTCTTATACCAATTTTCAACGCGAAGGATACAAATTTTGGAGTATTCATATGAAAACCCTGTTACGATCACAGGATTTGTGGGATTTTGTTGAAAGAGGAGGTGAAGATCCAGATAATGAAGTGAGATTGAAAGAAAACAAAAAGAAGGATGCCAAGGCCCTTGTGATCATCCAGCAAGTTGAGCATGATAGTATTTTTTCAAGGATTGCTTCTACTACAACATCCAAATAGGCTTGGTCAGTTCTTTAAAAGGAGTATTGGGGTGATTCTAAGGTAAAAGTGGTCAGGCTTCAATCTCTAGGCAGGGAATTCAAAACCCTTTTGATGAAGAATGGTGAGAAAGTAGCTGAAATTCTTTCTAGAACCGTAGATGTAGTAAGTCAGATGAGGTCCTATGGTGAGACAATTTGTGTTCAAACAATTATTAAAAAGGTACTTAGAAGCTTAAATCCTAAATTTGATCATGTTGTGGCTGCAATAGAGGAATCAAAAGATCTTTTGAAATTTTCATTTGATGAATTAATGGGATCCTTACAAGCTAATGAAGTGCGAAATAATAGGACAATGGAGCAAAATGAGGAAAAAGCTTTTCAAGTTAAAGACATACCCAGTAGAGATGGAGAGACATCCACATTTAGAGGGAGAGGAAGAAGCAGTCCTTGTAGACATGGATGTAGTTGTGGCTGTGGAAGAGGATGTGGTCAAAGCAAAATCCAGTGTTATAATTGCAAAATTGATATAATTGACATGACAATTCTTTGCATAATAAATCTGTAGGATGGTATATAGAATGGAAACCCGTGATGCAGCTCCCATGAGGCTTATTAGTGAAAATTTCACGAGCCGAGGAGTCACAACAATAACTTGCTTTTTCGATTCACAGGTGTAAACAATGTCACGTATTATAGTTCTTAGTTGGCATATTCTTTTATTTGACTAATACTCACATATGTTCAATTTGTATAATTGTGAATTCATATGATGGGATAAGTTACTTTCAAATTGGAGGAGAAATGGTCAGAGACCTATAAAAACCTAGGGGATGGTCTATAAAGTAAAGACTACATGTTTTGTAAACTTAGGGGAAATGAAGGATACTAACTATGAAACCAATTTTTTAAATAACAGTTTTCCAGAAATGAGTAATGTTGATAGATCTTGGTGTATAGATGATTGACACCAAATGGTTTCATTAATTTTGAGTTTTTTTAGGGATTTGAAGCTTTTATTGAATATGCATGTTCTCAACCTGCCTATATGGATGGTCCAAAGATCAGATGTCGATGTAAAAAATGCAAACATAATCATTTTCTTCCTATTGATGAAGTGAATATGTTGAAATTTTACAAAACAATATACTAGTTTTACGCTAAAAAATCGCAAGTATACAGGTTATGACTTGTAGTTAGAAAGCATATATCAATCCCACAGGAATTAATTCTTAGATACCACTTAATTCAGATTATGCCTTGTATAAGAAATGAAATTGTTTAATAGAAAATAAATTGAAAAATTCAGTTAAAATTAAATGACTAACAATGAACAATTGACAATACTAAAATGCAAAAAAATGGAATTCAAGGTTTTGATGACTAGAGATCACTTTCACCCTTTCTTATCTCCCTCCTATTTTATGAATTGAATTGTGTTTCAACTAAGATGCCCAATTGTATTAACCACCCTCTCTCAAGGTATAATTAATTTTCCCTAATCAAATTTAATGAAGTTAATTAAGCAATCTATCAATCTACCAAATTACTCTACCAATTTAACTAGCTATTAAGCTATCATATGGGTGATCAATTGAATTAGCTGAGATCTCTCTTCTAACCAATCAATTAGCGTGATGAATGTAAGTCTATAGGTTGTCAACTCTCATTGTACAATCCTACATAAATAACCCAACTCAATCTCTCAATTTATTGTAAGGTATATGAATATAATCAATAATCATCAAAGACATCTTTCATTCAATTAAATAAAATAAGAGTTTGACAAAATAGTTCAAAAGTAATCACTAAAAACAAATCAACCACTCATGGTCTTTATAACATAACCAACATTCAAATATTCCATTTTACAAAGATTAGAAGAGATAAAAATGACAAAAAATTGAATAAAGAAAACTCCTTCTTTTCTTTGCCAAAATCTAGAAATTCTAGTGTTGATGTGCTATTTCCCAATTGTGCTTGATAATCCTTGAATCTCCACCTTCCGTAAGACTCAAAACTTTATTTTCACTCAGGGAGGCCTTTTTTTACAGAGGTATCACGTCCTCTTTCTTCCATAGGAGTTTAATATCTTATATAGTCTGTTAAACCTAAAGTTTAATTGAACCACCTAGAAAGTCTCGGATTAAACATCCCATGATTGTGGGAATTGGCATGATTCCCACGATCGTGAGATCTTGCAACAGAATGCCTCCTCTTCTTTTCTCCTCTTTATTCTTTAGCTCAATCTCTAAGTTGTTCAATCTTCATTTCTACATAAAAATGATCAATTCTTACCCTAAATTAACAACAAACATAAAAGAACAACAATGAAGATCAAACTAAATGAAAACATATAAAATGAATATTAAAATACAAAAATAATAAATTATTATGCAAGAAACACATGCCAAATGCTTAAAAAAAACATAGACTAATTCACAACTATCAACATCCTTACACTTAAATCTTTATTTGTCCTCAAGTATAATAAATATAACTAATCAATTCTATCAACATCCTTACACTCAAAGCATACAATATCTCAAATTTAAGCCAACTCAAATATTAAGTTATTACACATATCATGACTACTTTCTCATTGGTGTAGATATGCAAACGCAACAATTGGCACCATCACTCAAAGATAAGTATAGATGCAAAATGAACCTTCCTCATGGTTTTCACTCATTTCTCTCAAGTGTTTAATGGTTAGTGTTTCGCTCAAACTTCCTATAGGAAACTACACTACCATAAGTTTGCTAATACACCAATTCTCCTCTACAATGATTGCATGCATAAATAGATCAAAAGGACTTGTTTAGGGTCGTAATGTGGTAAGGGTTAAGGTAGGTAAAAAGCGTAAACAGTTTAATACAAGCATTTGTAAAGTAAGAAGCAGGTAAAAAGCGATAACAAAATATAAATCTAAGATATACAAATGTAATTACGCTAATACTCTACATTTATTAATGCTACTAAAGTGTTCTTCCTTTTTCTTTTCTCTTTTTCTTTGCATTTTTTCATTTTTTTCTTTTCTTAATACATGGAAGAACCTATGAATAAAATAGTAACTAAATACCATGTGATTCAAAAGCGAAAGTATCCTCAAATTATCTAAATAAAAATTCTCAAAACGATCCCAACTAATGCATTACTGAATACTTTACTAAGCTTGTGAATGGATAGGTTAATGGTTTTTTCAGGTTTTAAAATTTTTGGGTATTTTTAAGAAACAAAATGGTTAAGGCTCAACGGGGTAGCAAGGGATAATCACAAGTGGGTCATTTAAGCTAAGGGATAATGCAAAAGTGCCTTAATCATCTCTATTAAGCATGCATCCAGTAGACTCAAACCGATTCAAAGTAAGCTCTAAAGGTAATAACCTAATGAAGCATCACAAAACAAAGAAATATAATGACTATAGATGGAGTCATATAGGCTTAATCCTCACTTTGGCTTAAGTGAAAACTCATTATGCATCTTTACACTACCTTATTGCTTAAATGTCAAATTGTGAGTAAGCTTATGTAACCAATTACTTTTCATCACTCAACGTGGTTCACTTTCTACTCAAGTAGCCTAATCCAAGTTCAAGCATGCATTTAATATAATTCCAGCTAGTATGATAGAATCTCATGGCAATACTAATCCAATTGATTCAAGTACGGTTCCATTGCTTAACATAAAACAACATGATATGCCTAAACATGCATCCTAATTAACAAAATACAAATAGTGATTAACACGATGCAATTGACAGCACAAGTGTCACCTTCCCACACATAAAGAACACATTATCCTCAATATGACAAGGCAACCAGAAAATAAAGAAAATGACATCAAATTAAACAAAAGATAGTAAACCAAACAAAAGACATGAAACCAAACAAAAGAAATCAAACCAAACAAAAGACATGAAACCAAACAAAAATGATGTGAAGCCAGACAAAGGAAAGCAAACCAAGAAAAAGACATAAAACCAAACAAAAGAAATAGACACAATTTAAAAATTTAAGGTAAGAAAAGCTTATGAGGACTGTGGTGGCGACGATATTGGCGAAGGAGCTTCAAAATCATTCCTCTGAAAGAACTTGAGGAATTTCTTCTTCAAGTATCGTTGCTCCTTATGGACATACCTCATTTAGTTGCCAAGCTCGTTGATTTGCATTGTCATGTGTTGATGACTGGAGGCCAACTGGTCGAGGAGTTTTTGAAATATGTCAACCTCTACTGGTGTAATTGGTTCCTCCTCCACCACTTCTTCTTTTAGCTCCAGGACTGCTTAGGATGTTGAGGGTCGGGAAGTGGCTGTATCTTTGTCCTTCCTATTTTTCATTTCGGTGTGCATTTGAGGATTTCAAAGTTACATAGAATAGAGCTGCAAAATTTTAGAGTGCCTTAACTAAGATATTTCAAACATATCATATTGATTTAAATGTACATTATCCATATTAAAGTTACAAAATAGAGCCAAAGCAGTAACAACATAAAACATGCCAAAATAAAAGCTCTTTTTATTCACAACACTCACTATTAATCGAAAAATCCTCTAAGGTGTATTAATTTTTATTTTTCAATCCATGCACTAAAGGAAGAAAAGTTCTTTAGTTAAGCATTTATTACTTTTAGTTTTATTAAACAACGTTAAGCACATAAATTTAAGCAAAAGTAAATGCTCGGTGATTCGGATTAAACTATTTGGTGCATTTCAAGAGCCAAAATTTACTTCACCTGTTAGAGTTTTCCAGTAATTATCAACATCAAAGTCATCATGATCATCTAAAATTTTTATATTTGATAAATCAAAAATTTCACGCATAACATGATAATCAAGTTTATGAACATTACTAACTAACCTAAACTAGAATACATCCATTTTGGGATTATAGCTTACTGTAGTGAAAACTCTATAGTTATCATAGGGTAAATAGGCACATCACAACGAATGAACCTATTCCAACCTATATTCGTAGCTAGTCACTCCATATTTTGCCTCACTTCTATGGTTTCTAATAATTCAAAGTCAAAGTATCGATGAGTGATTAATTCCTTATCTTTAAGGTCTCGAAAACGCATACCTTCATTCTCTGAATAAATGGGGAATAGGGCATGAAAAGCTGCTGCTAAATTGGGTTTACATTCACCACAGACTTGAAGGCACAATTCATCAGTCAGTTTCTAAGCTGCCATTTTCTTTGGAGCCATTGGAAGATGAAAATATGCAGAAGTAAGAGAAAGAGAGATGAATTCATTTTTTAGAGAGAGAGGAAATATCTTACCCAAATCCTTGTATTTTTGAATGATTAATGCATGATAAGAGCAAAGGATTGAAAGATTTATGAAAAGAGATGAAGAAAATACCAAGATTCTAGTGTAAGATAAAGGATTTTAAAGAGTTGGAGAGTGGGTTTTCATAGGGTAGGGAGAGAGAGCGTGAAAATTTAAGAGTGAATGAAAGAAGAAGGGAGGGAAATTTAAAATGTCCCTTGGATGGTATTCCCATGATTTTCTGGAGAGTAATCCTACGATCGTGGGAATGGCACCAATTCCCAGGATCATGGGTTCACTCTTTAAAAGCTTTCTGGAGAGTCTTCCTACGGTTGTGGATTCACTCCCCAAAAACTTTCTGGAGAGTCTTCCCACGGTCGTGGGAATCACACCAATTCCCATGATCATAGGTTGGTGCAATTTCCTCACTTCTAAAACTTCTTCCAAGGCTAACATGCATTCTCAATGATCCCACAACCTATAAACACATCAAAATAATATTACCAACAAAACATTAGAAGAGAAAATAAGTCAAAATTGAAACTAAATCCAAATAAACATCAATCAAAATAAAATCAAACCTAATTATAATTTAATAAATCAAATAAACAAGTAAACATGAACAATCAAAAGAAAGATAAACATGCTAAGGTCATTAGCTTAACCATTCATCAGTCATTCAAAAAAGAGTGGAAGAAAGGAAAGAGATAACTTCCCTTTCTTGTGGATATGTCCCTCCATAATATAGCTTGCAACGATGCCCATTGACCTTGAATGTTTCTCCCTTGTCATTTTCCAAGTCCAAAGCTCCATGAGGAAACACTTAAAGAATCTTAAAGGGTCCACTCCATCTTGACTTGAGCTTTCCGGGAAATTGCTGAAGTCTTGAATTAAACAAAAGTACCAAGTCTCCACTCTTAAATTCCTTCTTCTTGATGTGGCCATCATTCCACTTCTTAGCCCTTTCTTTATATAGCTTGGCATTTTCATATGCATCATATCTTAATTCCTCCAACTCATCAAGGTTTAACAATCACTTCTCCTACTAACTTCCAATCCATATTCAATTTTCTGATTGCCCAGTAGGCTCTATGCTCTAACTATAATGGTAAGTGGCAAGCCTTGCCATACACAAGTTAGTATAGTGTTATACCTATGGGAGTTTTAAAAGTTGTTCTATAAGCCCACAATGCGTCATCGAGCTTTAAAGCCCAATCTTTCCTTGAAGTGCTCACTGTCTTCTCCAAAATCTTTTCAACTTTCTATTCACCACCTCCACTTGGCCACTAGTTTAGGGGTGGTAAGGGGTAGCCAATATATGATGAACATTATGTCTCTTCAGAAGGGTCTCAAATGGTTTGTTGCAAAAATGACTCCCCCCATCACTTATAATCGCTCTAGGTACCCTAAATCTAGTAAAAATATTTTTAATAAACTTTTGAACCACCTTGCCATCATTGGTTAGACTGGTGACTGCCTTAACCTATCTAGAAACATAATCAACCCCAATTAATATGTAGGTGTTACCTGCAGAGGATGGGAATGGTCCTATGAAGTCCAGGCGCCACACATCAAATATCTCCACCTTCATTATGTTTGAAAGTGGCATTTCATCTCTCTTTGACATGTTGCCCACTCTTTGACATCTATTGTACTTTAGCGCAAAATCTTGACCATCCTTAAATAGGGCCGGTCAGTATAATCCACACTCCAAGATTTGTGTAGTAGTCTTGTTAGCTCTACAATGCCCCGCATAAAGTGAGTTATAACATTGCGTTAAAATTTCAAGCATTTCATCTTTAGGGACACACTTGCGAATCAAACTGTCAGCACAGATCTTACAAAGTACAGGTTTGTCCTAAATATAACGACAACATTGAAATAGAAAATGATTCCTTTGTTGATACGAAAAATCAGACGGAAGAATACAACCTAAAAGGTAGTTTGCAATATCTGCAAACCAAGAAAGGAAAAGATTATCTACCATCATTAAGGTCTTGTCAGGAAAGCTTTCCTCAATTTCCTGCTCCTCTTCAAGATGTGCTCCTTAAATTCTTGATAAGTGGTCCGTTACGACATTTTCTACTCCCTTCTTGTCTTTAATTTCAATGTTGAACTCTTAGAGCAGGAGTTCCCACCGGATGAGCCTAACTTTGGCATCCTTCTTTGCAAAGAGGTAACATAATGCCGCATGGTTTGTAAAAACAATAACTTGTAATATTAAAAGATAGGAATGAACAAAATTTTTCACAAGCAAATACCACCGCAAGCAATTCCTTCTCAGTAGTTGTGTAATCTAATTGTGCTCCCGTTAATGTCTTTCTTACGTAATAGATAACATGCAACCTCATCTCCTTCCTCTGGCCAATTACACAACCAACAGCATGGTCACTTGCATCACACATAATCTAAAATGTAAGAGACCAATCTAGTGACGTTAGAATTTGTGCTGTTGTGAGTGCCTTCTTTAACCTATTAAAAGAATCTAAATAGTCATCATCAAAAACACAATGCAAATCTTTGGCTAATAAATGAGTCAGGGTTCATGTAATAAGGGAAAAATCCTTAATAAACCGTTTGTAGAACCCTGCATGACCCAAAAAAGCTCAGATACCCTTTATGTTGCTGGGAGGTGGTAACTTTTCAATCACTTATGTTTTAGCACGATCCACTTCAATCCCCTTGCATGAAATCTTATGGCCTAATACAATTCCTTTTTAGACCATGAAATGACACTTCTCCTAGTTTAAAACTAGATGAGACTCCTCACATCTTTGAAGCACTCTATCTAAATTAAGCAAACAATGATCAAAAGAATCTCTAAAGATAGGGAAGTCATCCATAAATACCTCTATAAAGTTTTCATTCATATATGCAAATATGGCCATCTTGTACCTTTGGAATGTAGCAGGTGCATTGCATAAACTAAAAGGCATCCTTCGATAAGCAAAAGTCCCATCCAAACATGTGAAAGTGGTCTTCTCTTGAACTTCTGGGTATATAAATATTTGATTGTATCCTAACTATCGATCAAGAAACCAATAAAAAGAATGACCAACCACACTCTCAATCATTTGGTCCATAAAAGGTAAAGGGAAATGACCCTTCTTAGTGGCCAAATTCAGCTTCTTATAGTCAATACATACTCCCTAACCTGTGATGGTCCTCGTGGAAATCTTTTCCCTTTCTCATTCTCTATCACCGTCATGCCACCCTTCTTCGGCACACACTGTACTGGACTCACCCACTCACTATCTAAAATGGGGTAAATAATTCTTGCATCCAAAAGTTTCACCACTTCCTTCTTCACAACCGCTTGCATATTTGGATTTAACCTTCTCTGTCTTTCTCTCATTGTTCTACATCCTTCTTCTAGGTTAATCTTATGCATCACCACATTGGGGCTAATCTCCCTAATGTCAGAAATTTTCCACCCCACAACTCTCATCCTCTTCCTAATGGTCTCCACCACTTTCTTTTCTTGGTCACAATCTAATTCATCGGAGATAATGATGGGTAAAGTATGGTTTTTCCCTAAAAAGGTATATCTCAAATGGGAAGGTAAAGGTTTAAGCTCTAAAGTGTGGGGTTTTATAATAAAAGTTGGTGTAGGTGTATCAGTTCTCTCCATTTTCTCTAACTCGACTTCCTCACATAAATCCTCTTCCTTCACACTCTCATCCCTAAGTACTTCCTTCACTTCATCAACTTCCTTTTTAATCTCCTTCACACATTCATCCACAACATCAATTTTTATACAAACATTACTATCCACTAGTTTCTTCAAAGATTTTGACTTATTAAACTCAACTTGTTCATCTCCAATTCTCAACATAAGTTTCCCTTCATACATATCGACTAATGCCCTACTAGTATTCATAAAGAGCCTACCCAAAATCAATGGACAATACTTATCAGCTTCAAAATCCAACACAACAAAGTTAACGGAATTATAAATTTGTCCACTTTTACCAATACATCTTTCATAACTCCAAATGGCATTTTTATTGATTGATCAACAAGTTGAATTAGCATTGATGTTGGCTTGACCTCTCATAGTCTTAGTTTCCTGAAAATAGACAAAGGCATCAAATTAATACTTGCACCTAAATCACATAAATATTTAGAAAATTCAAAATCACTAATAACACATAGAATAGTGAAACTCCCTAGATCTTGTAATTTTGAAGGCATTTGGCTTCATATGATGGAACTATAATTTTCTGTCAACGTTACCATCTGATTGTCTTCCCAAGTTCTTTTTGTGTGAATATATCCTTCAAAAACTTTGCATACTTGGGCATGCACTCCAAAGTTTCCACCAAGGACAAAGTATTATGTAGCTTCTTCAGTTTCTCCAAAAACTTGGAGAACTGAGTATCCACCTGATGTTGTTTCATCCTCTGTGGATACAAAAGTTTGGGCTTGTACAATGGTGGGGGTATATAAGGACTTCCTTCTTCCTTTTCTTTTTCTATCTCCCTACGTTTCTCTTTTTCTTCGCTATCCTTTTTCACACTTAGTTCTTCCATCCACTTGCCACTTCAAAGTGTAATAGCTTCAAGTTGCTCTCTTAGAATGACCTTAGTATTGTTCGGTGAGCTACCTGTATTTTTAAAAAATAAAGCATTAGCAAGTTGACCTACTTGAACCTCCAAGTTATGGATCGATGAGGCATGGTTCTTCACAATCTGATCAAACTTTGCCTCCATCCTCTTTTAACTCCCCTCCTGGCTCACAAACATTCTTTTTTGGTTCTCTTCTTGAGCTGTCCATTTAGAACCAAAAATCTCCATAAACTTGTCTGTTTTGCTTTCCATCGATCTAAGTCGATCTTGCTAAAATCCAGGAGGTCTTTGTAATCTTGCTTGGCCACCTGCACTGTTATTACTCCAAGAATAATTCAAATGGTTTTTCCACCCAGGATTATAAGTATTAGAATAAAGGTTATTACCTCTTTGCGACTGGCCTAGGTAATTTACCCGTTCAGTACTACCAACTCCCAACAGAAAACACTCCTCTGAGCCATGCTCATTTTTCCCGTATATCTCACCTATAGAGGAAGATACTCCTCGCATGTTGTTCAACTGCTTTGTAAGGATTATAATATATGCCTGAAAAGCAGTAATAGATTTAATAGGAATCATACCTTTTTGCTCCTTCTGCCCCTGTTTACTCCTCTAGCTTGACCAGTTGTAATTGTTACTCGCCAACTCCTTCAAAAGATCATGAGCTGCTTTAATAGTCTTCCTTATCAATGACCCTCCAACAGTTGCAACTATAGTTCCTCTCATGCTCAGATTCACACCATTGTAAAACATCTGCGATAGGAACTCTCTCGAAAGGTTATGGCGAGGACAACTTCTCTACAATTCTTTAAATCTCTCCCAAGATTCATATAGGGATTCCCCATCATTCTACAGAAAATTTGTAATCTCCTTTATTATCTCGTTGTCTTGGTCAACAGAAAGTACTTTGCGAGGAATGCTTGGGCTAGTTGCTCCCAAGCAATGATTTGCCCCGAATTAAGCGAGTTGTGACACACCTTTGTCTAATCTTTCGAAATGAAAGAAAGCAATCTTAACTTTATTGCATCATTGGACATTCCGTTGAATCGAAAAATCTCGTAAATCTCCAAAAATTGGCAATATGGGCATTCAGATCCTCGTTGGATAGCCCATAGAGTTGCACACTATTCTGCAATATGTTGAGGAGTGCCAATTTGATCTCAAAATTATTAGCTTAAACCACTAACCTCGCAACTCCTTAAGGACTGAATCTGGCCTCATAAAGTCTACCAGTGTCCTCTCAGCTCCTCCTTGCTCTCCTTCTTTGGCCATATCTCTTTGTGTAAAATTTAGATGCTTCGCTCTTCTTAACTCTCTTTCATGTCTCTTGATATCAGGAAACTCGTCTTCACTAAATTCTATCGATTTTCGCATGCTCTTTATTTTCATGCACCTGTAAATACACAAAGAAAAGTATCAAAAACTCTTAAATCAAAGTAATCTAAATTAAACAGGATGCTAAACAAACAATCCCTGACAACGACGTCAAAAATTTGTTGCTAAATTTTACAAAACAGTTTACTTGTTTTATGCTCAAAAACTACAAGTATACAGGTCGTGACATGTAGTTAGAAAGCAGATATCGATCCCATATGGATTGATGCCAAGACACTACATAATTCATATTACACTTTGTTTAAAAATGAAATTGTTTAATGGAAAATAAACTAGAAAAATCTATTAAAATTAAATAACTAACAATGAACAATTGAAAAAACCAAAATGTAGAAAATTGGAATTCGAGGTTTTAATGACTAGAGATCACTTTCTCTCTATCTTATCTCCCTCCTATTTTATTAATTGAATTGTGTCTCACCTAAGATGTCCAATTGTATTAACTACCCTCTCTCAATGTGTAATTAATTGTCCCTAATTAAATTTAATGAAGTTAATTAAGTAGTCTCTCAATCTACCAAATCGCTCTACCAATTTAACTAGTTATTAAGCTATCCTCTAGGTGATCAATTGAATTAACGGAGATCTCTCTTCTAACTAATCAATTAACGTGATGAATGTAAGTCTATAATTTGCCAACTCTCATTGTACATTCCTACATAAATAACCCAACTCAATCTCTCAATTTATTGTAAGGTATATAAATATAATCAACAATCATCAAATACATCTTTCATTCAATTAAATAAAATAAGAGTTTAACAAAATAGTTCAAAAGTAATCACTAAAAACAAATCAACCACTCATGGTCTCTATAACATCACCAACATTCAAATATTCCATCTTACAAAGATTAGAAGAGATAAAAATGACAAAAAATTGAATGAAGAAAACTCCTTCTCTTCTTTGCCAAAATCTAGAAATTCTAGTGTTGATGTGCTATTTTCCCAATTATGCTTGATAATCCTTGAATCTCCACCTTCCTCAAGACCCAAAACTTGGATTTTTTCTCTCAAAGAGGCTCTTCTCTATAGAGGTATCATGTCCTCTTTCTTCTATAGGAGTTTAATATCTTATATAGTCAAAAAAAACCTAAATTTTAATTGAACTACGTAGAAAGTCTCGCATTAAACATCCCACGATCGTGGGAATTGGCATGATTCCTACAATCGTGGATCTTGCAATAGAATCCATTCTCTTCTCTTCTCTTCTTTGGTCTCTAGTTCAATCTCCAAGTTGCTCAATCTTCATTCCTACATAAAAATGATAAATTCTTACCCTAAATTAACAACAAACATAAAAGAACAACAATGAAGATCAAACTAAACAAAATATAAAAAACGACTCCTAAAATATAACAATGATAAACTATTGTGCAAGAAACACATGTCCAATATTTAGAAAAACATAAACTAATACACAACTATCAGATTCTCCATTTGTTCAGAAAATGGTTTGTTTCAAATTATTTTGAGTGGACACAATATGGGGAGCCATAAATTTGTAGCACCTCAAAGGGTAATGAAGTAAACTCGTCAATAAATATGGATGGGTTTGAAGGGGGGACTAGATTTATAACAAATAATATGAGTCTAACTAAAAATCCTTGCACCCAAATGGTTTATAATGCAATCGATTATAACTTTCAAGAAAATATAGAAAATATTGAAGAAGAACCAAAGCCACATGCAAAAATTATTTTTGACTTGCTAAAATCAGTTGACCAAGAATTATGGTCAAATTGTGAGACCATGACTTAATTATCTTCAATTGCTCGAATATTGAACATAAAGTCTGAAGGGTATATTTCTAATAGAAGTTTGGATAACATTCTTGTTCGAGATAATGAATCATTGCCTCTGATCATACAATGGTTGATAATTTCTACAATATGAAGAAACTTATTAGGGGTCTTAGTTTTTCAGTTAAAAATTTTAATTTTTTTTATTTTGGATGTATTTTGTTTTGGGGAGAAGATGTGAAATTACAACAGTGCAAAGTTTTTGGGCAATCTAGGTTCAAATCTAGAAAGTGTTCTATGAAACAGAAATTAGTACCCTAGAAGCAGATTTATTATTTCCCGCTAACACCGAGACTTCAACGACTATATCCCTCTGATGTTATTGCATCTCACATGAGATGGCATAATGAACATGAACAGAAAAATGGAATAATGAGCCATCTATTGGATGAACTTGCATGGAAATATTTTAATAATACCTATTTTAAGTTTGCAGCTGAAAATTGAAATGTTAGGTTGCAATTGTCGACAGACGAATTCCAACATTTTAGTCAATCTGGCCAATAATATTAATCATGGCCAATTATAATTAATCCTTATAATTTTCCTCCACATATGTGTAAGAATGAGGCATATATGTTCTTGAAGGTGATTATGCCAAGGTCTATGAATCTAATGCATAAAATTGATGCTTTTTTACAACCATTGGTCCTTGAATTATATCATTTTGGGGAATTTGATATGGAGACATATAATGTATCTCTTAAACAAAATTTTTTTGTTGAGAGCAGCTTTGATGTGGACTATTAGTGATTTTCCTACGTATCCTATGTTATTTGGATGGAGCATAGTAAGAAATTGGCTTGTCCTTACTGTAGCAATGATTCTGATGCCTTTTATCTTCCTAATGTGGCCAAAAAATCTTGGTTTGACAACCACAAGAAATTTCTTCCTACGTATCATCTATTTAGACACAATAAACAAATTTCATTAAGAATAAGATGGTACAAACACCTCCTCCCATACACAGCTGGTGAAGAGATATTGCAGGAGATTGATGAAATAAGGTTGCTGAAAGTTACAGAACTTGAAGCTGAAGAAGTTAATAGAAGTGTTAGTAAAAACTTCAATTGGAGAAAATGAAATATCCTTTTGGATTTTCCACATTGGAAAAGTAAATTGAAACGTCATAATCTAGATGTGATGCACATTGAAAAAATATATTTGATAATTTATTCAACATTATAATAAACATTAAAGGAAGGAAAAAGGATAATGCAAAATTACAAGTTGATTTGAAACTTTTATAGAAAGAATGAGTTAGATAAAGATTTTCTCACTAGTAAATATCCAAAAGCATTTTACACTTTGGACAAAAAGCAAAAAAAAATTTTATGTGAATGGTTGAAAAGTCTAAAGCTTCCAGATGGTTATGTTTTGAAGTTAGAAAGGTGTTGTTGAGTGTAATTTATGAAAACAATCTACTCATTTTACACTCAAACAATGTAAGTGTATGGGTTATGACGTAGTTAAAAAGTGGATATCGATTCCATAGGGATTGATGCCCAGAGACCACTTAATTTAGATCAAACTTTGTTTAAGAAACAAAATTGTGTAATGGAAATAATCTAAAAATTAAAATTAAAATTGAAATACTAATAATGAACAATGAACAATACCAAAATGTAGAAAATTGGAATTCAAGAATCTAATTACTAGAGATCAATTTCTCCCTATTTTGTCTCCCTCTTATTTTATTAATCGAATTTTTTCTCACCTAATATTTTCGAATGTACTAACTACCCTCTCTTAAGGTGTAGTTAATTATCCCTAACCAAATTAAATGAAGTCAACTGAACGATCTCTAAACCTACCCAATCACTCCACCAATTTAACTAGTTATTAAGTTATCTTATGGGTGATAAATTGAATTAGCCGAGATCTCTCTTCTAAGTAATTAATTAACATGATGATTGCAAGTCTATATGTTGCCAACTCTCATTATACAATCTTACACAAATAATCTTACTCACTCTATCGATTTATTGCAAGAAACAAATATAATCAACAATCATCAAAGACAACTTTCATTCAATTCAATAAAATAATAGCTTAACAAAAATAGTTCAAAAGCAATCCCTAAAAACAAATTAGCCAATCGTGGTCTCTATAACATCACCAACACTCAAATTTTCTATTCTACAAAGATTAGAAGAGATAAAATTGATAGAAAATTGAATAAAGAAACTCCTCTTCTTTGCCGAAATTGGGAATTTTTGATGTTGATGAGTTATTTTCCCAATCTTGATGATAATGCTTGAATCTTAACCTTCTTCAAGACTCAAAACTTATATTCTTCACTCAAGGAGGCTCTTTTCTACAGATGGGTTTTATCCTCCCTTATCCATGGAGGCTTAATTATGTTTTATAGTCTAGAAACCCTAAGTTTAATTGAGCCTTAAATAATGTTTCGGATTATAGTTCCCACGATCGTGGGAATTGACGTGATTCCTACGATCATAGGATCTTGCAATAGACTATCTCCTCTTCTCTTCTCCTCTTTGATCTCTAGCTCAATCTCCAAGTTGCTAAATCTTTATTCTTGTATAAAAATAATCAATTCTTACCCTAAATTAACATCAAACATAAAAGAACAATAATGAAAATCAAACTAAATAAAAACATACAAAATGAATCCTAAACTATAACAATAATCAACTACTATGCAAGAAACACATGCCAAATACTTAGAAAAATACAGACTATTGCACAACTATTAGCTATAAGGGCATGTAAATGACTATGCATGTTAATTTCGTAGCAATCGTAGAGTTATACATTCTCAGTAGCCTATATGGATAAGATACAAGACTATGTAAGTCACCTACACATCTATATAAGTCTCTAAACAGGGGTGTAGGTCACAGGGGTGCTTAAAACATTGTCTTCAACTTACACATGGTTGTGTAAGTCACAATGACTCCAGTTCTTCCCTTTTTATCCATCTTCACCTTAACTCGTGTCCTTTTTACTCTACAAAGGCAAATAAGATTGAACATTGGTAACATGACACCAAGGATGTGAATTTATCTTATTTTGGTTCTTATTCCTCTAACTTATACCTAAAACAAAACAAGTATCTTATACATATCATAAACATTAATCACTAAGCATTAGGGAATAAATATATAGTTGATTGACTTATATTTGTGAGTTAGTCAATTAGTAATAACTGCAAGTGCACGGCGTAGCTATAGCTAGTACCGATAAGTAGGGGTTGATCCTACAAAGAAAATGATTACTAGTAATGACCTTTTTCCTATTATCTGGCCTAAGGATTGATTTTATATTTTTAATGAAAAGAAAATAAAACTAAAGCAAGTGAAATAAATGGACAATGATATTGAACAAAGAATTAAGGAAGCACTAAGAAAATTATCGATATCATAAAATTAGTATCTAGGTTTTAAATCCCCTAAACCTTAATAGTTTGATCTTTTATTATGTATTTGTTTTGTTGATATATTGGACTGTGGAGACTCATATGGTGTGCTAATAACTAACTTTGAGTCTACTAATAACTAATCATAAGGTTTCTAACCAAATTACTCAGGTTAAAGTTTATAGGATTGTTATCAATTTATCAGTCCCTCTATTAGGTTTGACCATAATCCGAAAGATTTATGTCATCCTATCTATAGGGTTCCAATCAACTCCTTCCAATTACAATAAATCTATTCAAACCCAGGATTTCTTAATCTCTATGTATGAAATTAGATTATGATCTTATATTCTCAAGTTTATTAGCACATAAATAAAACACGTAATTGGATTGTAATAAATCAGTCAACCAATTGCATTAATTAAATGTTAACGTAACAAAATAAGGTTCATCTAACCTAAATACTAATAAAATATTTAGTTACACATTGGTGAATATGAAATCGAACATACATATATAGAAATATGAATTGAAAACTAAAAAATCATAATTCTAGATCTCCCTGATTGTCTTTCATCCCGTATTCTTGTGATGTAAAGGTCTGATCTTATATTCCAATGGATCTATCGAAAAAATCTTCATGTTTCCCTCTCCTATGGCTCATAATCACACCTGGAGTCACGTCTGAGATGTTTAGAACACCTCCTTTCATCTCCTCTACCAATTGCCCCTAAAAAACGTCATTTATATGGAATTATAGGTTTTTGGCTGATGCACGGTCACTGGCACGATCGTACATCATATTGTGCATAACCAAAATCTCTAAATATCGTGAAAGTGTATGGCCTCGAGGAAGTGCACTAGCATATGCACGATCGTGCATCCTTTATCCTCATCAAATCTTCATTTTACATTATGTTTTTGTCTGAATTCTTATCCTTTTAGTCCATAAAGGCAATTATTATTTGTATACACAATTAAAACGATTTAAGTACTAAATATATACAAAAAATATCAAATATCAAATAAAAATACATCAAACATGGGGTCAAAATATGTTCAATTATCCATCTTTCAATAGTTAGTCAAGCGTACTAAGTTCCTCCATATTTAGCTTTTGCTTATCCTTGAGAAAAACTAAAGATCAAAATCAACATCAAAACAGTTTCTTTTTAACCATAATTTCTAAGAATCGATAGTTATAAGAAAAAAGAAAAACTTTCAAAACCATGGAAAGAATTGAGCATTTAATGTTTCTACTCATAATCAATCAAAAACCATTACTTTCAAAAATTGAGTAATCTACAGGTAGACTTTGATAAGTTGCGTTTAAAAATAAGATCAATCTATAAGTACACTTAAACATCTTTCATGATTAAGACATTCTTTAACTTTACATTTCTTTTCAATTCTTTGCCACTAAAGATTCAGATGCATAACATGAATCAAAGGATTTTTCCATGTTGTAATGGGGCCAAAGGTTAAGGTGAAAAATATTTGGGTTATCTAGTTCAAAAGTCATCAAAACTAGTGAAACAGAAAGAACACTCAATCAAGTATCGATTGTAAAAACTAACAACCAATCAAATCTGGGTACCACCAGCTATGATAGATGCAAAAACTTTGTTCCATAACTTAGAATCAAGCCATCACACCACAAACCACATATAGCACAAGGAATTAGAAGAAATCACTTATAAGAATAATGATGAAAAATCCACTATAACCATAATGTTAGCCACGTTACAAACCTTTAACCTAACAAAATATCTTACTCAAACCTTACAGTTAGTGGAGCTTTTGTGATTTTTGATGTTTATGGATACAAAAGAGAATATGAGTAGGGTTGCGCTTCTATGCAGGATGGTTATAGTTGAGGGAATGTGATTTTTATTTCCTATCAATGAATTCCATCATTGATATATTGTCTTTGAATTTTTGCCTTTGTCTTTAAAAAAAAAGAAAAAAGTGAGAAAAAAAAGAAAAAGATGATAAAAGAAAAGAAGTTATAAAGGATGAAACCATTTGTTTTGCAAGTAATTCATGTTAATCCTTGCTCTTAAATTTGATTGGAATGGGTGAATTGATTATGATGCAAATAAGGGAGAAGTTGTTATGAAGGGTCACTCCTTATGGTTTGATAGTTATGCCTTAGTTTATGTTTTTCTAAGTATTTAACATGTGTTTCTTGCATAATAGTTTATTATTGTTATATTTTAGATTCATTTTGTATTTTTTGGTTTAGTTTGATTCTCATTATTGTTCTTTCATGTTTGATGTTAATTTAGGGTAAGAATTGATTATTTTTATGTAGGAATGAAGATTGAGCAACTTGGAGATTGAGCTAGAGATCAAAGAGGAGAAGAGAAGAAGAAGGATTCTACTGCAAGATCCTACGATGGTGGGAATCATGCTAACTCCCACGATCGTGGGATGTTTTATCTGACAAACTATATAGGGTTCAATTAAACTTTAGGATTTATGGACTATATAAGACATTAAACCTCCATAGATAAAAGAGGACGTGATACTTTTGTAGAAAAGAGCCTCCTTGAGTGAAAAAAGCCAAGTTTTGAGTCTTGAGAAAGGTGGAGATTTAAGGATCATTAAGCACAACTGGGAAAATAACACATCAACACCAAAATTTCCGGATTTTGGCAAAGAAGAGAAGGAGTTTTCTTTATTTAATTTTTTGTCATTTTTATCTCTTCTAATCTTTGTAAGATGGAATATTTGAATGTTAGTGATGTTATAGAGACCATGAGTGGCTAATTTACTTTTAGGGATTTCTTTCGAATTATCTTGTTAAACTTCTATTTTATTGAATTGAATAAAAGATGTCTTTGATGATTGTTGATTATATTCATATACCTTACAATAAATTGAGAGATTGAGTTGGGTTATTTGTGTA
>JAOTAY010036101.1:0-45972 GCA_025629805.1 Erythroxylum baracoense
TCACACACTTCTTTTATTATTATTATTTGACTTTCATCAAAATCAATAGAAGAAGTGAAGTCTTCTTGACTTAACAACTCTTGATTTTACAATTTAAAACCTTAGCTTGGCTATTAGTTTAAGGATGATATCCTAAAGCAACTTTGTAAGTCACCCTCTATTTCCTAAAAAATCTTCAAACTAGTGTTTAGTAAAATGTGAATTGCTATCAATTATTATAACTTTAGGAACTCTGAACCTTATGAAGCTTACGTACTGAAAGAGCCTTGCTACTGCTTTAGCATCATTAATTAGGGACGTTTTTTCTTCCACCTATTTAGACACATAATCCACTACTATAAGAATATATTTTCTCCCACATAAACATGGAAAAGGACAAGGAGGAAACAAACCATACAACTAACATATCTTCTTTTAGAACTTATTATCTGACCATATATTTATATTACAGTAAATGTTGGATGAGAATAAAAAGATTAGTTATCCATAGATGACTCTTTTTTGGATAATCAATTTTTTACTATCTTAAAGTTGGAGGTTCTATATTATGCGAACTCTGGGAATTTCCTTATATGCGAAGTTTTACCTCTTGACTTAATTTACCAATAAAAGAAAATTTTCTTCTAAGATGCCATGCATTATTTTGGGTTGAAAGCCATTTGCTAAAGTTATAAATTGATAATAGCCACCAAGATTAAGTAGGTTTTTATTAGCCCACCCTCTTTAAGGATGTTTATAGGCATGTGACTGTATGTGAATGGTGTTAAAAAAACTAGGAATATTTCAAGGAGAAATAAGATGCCCCTCAATAACATCCTAGAAGTTGAGATATTTGATGTTTGGGAAATCGACTTCACGGCCCCTTTCCATCTAAGGGAAATAAGTATATTCTTGTGACAATGGATTATGTGTCTAAATGGGTAGAAGCTATGACATCTCCAACTAATGATGTTAAGGTGGTTACAAGGCTCTTTAAGATGGTGATTTTTTAAAGGTTTAGTATTTTTAAATTTGTAATAAGAGATGAAGGATCACATTTAACCTAATGTCAATTTGATGCTCTCTTGAGAAAGTATGAGATGACTCATATGATTACTTAAGGATATTATCCTCAAACTAATGGCCAAGTGGAAGTTATAAAGAGATAATTCAAAAGCAATCTTGAGAAAACAGTCACTAGATTGAGAATAGGATGAGGAATTAAGCTAGATGAAGCACTTTGGGCCTATCATACAGCTTATAAGACTCCTATAAAAATGTCATCATTCAAGATAATTTATGGAAAATCATCACCTTATAATTGGATTTGAGCATAAAGCCTATTATATGATTAAGGCTCTCAACGTTGATTCAAAAGATGCTAGAGAAAGAAGGTTACTCCAACTCTATGAGCTTAATGAGCTGAGGCTAGATGCCTCTGAGAATGCTAAGATTTACAAGGAGAGGATCAAGTGTTGGCATGAATAAAATTCATAATGGAGGATGGGGCACTTCTCTTTAACTCTCGTTTCTTTTTTAAGTAAGTTTAATGAAATTGTCTGGACCATTCCAAGTGCATAAAGTCTTTACTTATAAAGTGATGGATATATAGAGCTAAAAGATAGAAGCTTTTAAGGTGACCGGTTACTGATTAAAATTCCTATATAGCAAGAGATCCCATTAAGAAAGGAACAATATATGTCCTTTTCGATCCTTCCATAAATATTTAGTGATTAAAGGGGTTGAGCTTATGACCAAAAATAATTGCTTACCAGGAGGCAACCCAACATTCTTTTTTTTCATCATTTAAACCTTATTGTTTTAGTGGTTTTAGTTACTAGTTATTTATTTTACTTAGTGTTAATGTCATTTTATAGGTCTTACTTTATGTAATCTTGTTAGATTTCTTATGATAAACGTTTAGAGTTAGTTCTTTTTTATTTTACAGGTTTTTAAGTCGAATGGTTGCAACATGCCGATATATTCATCTTTATGTTGATTTAGCTAGAGAACCAAAATGTTCCACTCTAGAATAGCCTATAGACCCTGTGTAATGGCCACGTTTAGGGACAACCTACTATGTTTCTCCTCATGCTAAACCCCACCTTTATATGTGAGAAAAGCCAAATTGAAATAAAATGTGCCACTTTCATACACCGCCTACATGGTAGGTTATCCACTTTATGTTTTAGAACACGCACCTAGGCAAGTACAATATGGCACTATGTTGACCCCATGCTCAAATGTTAAAAATAAACAGAACGGATCGTAGCACAAAATGAGTTGTACATGCCACCGTGCCCTCCTTGTGTTCTAACCTTGATTTTTTATTTCCTTTCCTATGTTCTATAAATATCCCTCTAACTATGTTCTATAAATATCCCTCTATGTAATTCTCACATTGCCCTTAATCCTAAGACGTGACCTTGTGTAGAGCAACACATCCTCGTGTTTGTTTAAACATACCACCTATATAATATTGTGTAAGAGTTATGGTATACTCTATAAAAGGCATTCTCATGCTATGTTTTCTCATTTTTGTCTTATCTTTCCCCAGTTTTCTATGAAATGTCAACTTTTCCAACCTTATTTAGCATAGGTTAGAAATTATTTTTACACTTTTCTTCACCATTTATTTTTTAACATCATCTAATTATTTTCCTATAACACTTTAAATTTCATTATTTCAATGCATTATGAATTATTTAAAGCTTCAAATTATTTTTCATAATTATTGTCAATTAAGTATCCATTATTCATAATTTTACGAAGTTAAAAAATGACTTAGGTAAACTGTGAACTATATATGATATTCATCAAAGATGCTTAATGTGAATCATTTTGACTACTCTAGTATGTTTAATTTGTAGAGTTGGTTGGTGGAGTCTATATGACAACTTAAAGGATGGAAAATTTTGAAACTTACGTTATAGGATGCAAGTGATAGTTAGATTATGCATAAATTATAGAAAGATGAATACGGGAATGTTATAGTCTAGGTTATCACACCTTTTAAGTGGTACATTATCCTATTTATTATATATTGCACTATGCTCTACACCTCTATATATGTGGTTCCCACAAGTTATTTTTTATTTCTCACTTTTGTTCTCTCTTCCTAGGTTATATTATTATGCATGGGTAGAGCCACTATGATTGCCTAGTAGGCCTATAACACCATCCTCTTAAAAGAGGGTACAAGTAGATGCATCTATATCAACACCATATTTGACTACCCCTAAGACTCACACACTAAGATGACAACCAACATAGTAAACAACATCACCACCTCTAACTAAGCATAGGTGCCACAAGAGCTATAAGAGCAGTAAAACCATCCATTGTTGCATTTCACCATTGAGGCATAGAGGTCAAACCATCCATCTTTCTATACAAGGAAGTTTGAAGCACCTAGTACATCAAATGGGATGTATTAAGGAAGGTGGCCTTAGCAAATGGCTTGAGGGACATTATGTCCTTTGTTGGATGGCTCAAGTTTATAGACATTCAGGAGTCAATTTATAGGGAGCTGACTTTGGAGTTTATGTGCAACCTAAAGATCGATGACACCAAAACATTATGGGAAGATAATTCCATTCTTAAATTAAGATTGGGAGGTGTGGACCACAACCTCAACTATAATCAGTTTAAGGTCCATGTTGGCCTATACAATGAGGAGCATACTTAGACCCTACAATCAAATAGGATATCATTAGAATAAGACTAGCTATATACATATTCTAGGAATTACTAGCATGTGATGACCATAGTGAGACCATACTATGATAAAAATATCAAGGTCTTGAAATTTAGATTTCTAATTATGAGGTTTATGAATGCATTGTGTGCTAGGATGGAAAGCATAATAGTGTTAAGTCATCTAAAACTCTTTCTTATCTATTATATGTGCCAAAGGAAGAGGATGCATATGGGAATCACTTTTATCCAGTTAGTTCAACAATACTAGCATTTGACCAACTTTGGCATCATAAGAGACATCTTGATCATTATAAGATGGATGAGTGGGCTTAGAGAGCTTATGGATGAGCTTAACCTGATAATGTATGACTCCTATGCCTCTCACGATGAACATCCTATAGGCTATATGGTGGAGCTTCAAAAAGATAAGAAAGGACAACATTTCATGCTCCTCCCTAGGAAGACCAAACTATGAAAGCATAACATGTGTCAACTCTACCTCCAACTCTAATTGCTACACAGGTAGCCCAATCATATATATCTTTATATGTAGAGCAATACATGCATTAGTTAGGTGACACCCTAATGAGGATAGCATGGAATATTAGGGTGGAGATACCACCTTTATTAATCTAGTCCATGAGCTAACACAAGATAAGGTAGATAGAAAGGAGGAGTTATTGCATTAACCAGACAAGCCTTATATAATGTAGTAGTGTTAGATAAGACTAGTGATGAAAAGCCTAAAGATCCTACTAGAGAGGTTGATAGCAAAGGTATGAATGATCAAGGTTCGAAGGAGCCTACCGCACCATCGAGACGTGACGATCTAAAGGCTATTGTCCCTAATATAGATAGAAAGATGGATGACCAAAATGATATACAGATAGTTGCCACAGAACATACGTTAGAGACCTCTAGGACATGATCTCCCTTAATGACCCATAGGAACCATAAGCAATAATTCCCTACGTGCCACTACTAAGAACTCCACCTACACCATATGATTGATTTTCTTTTATACCTGTATTTTCTTTTTATCATTTTTATATGTATTTTGAAATTTTTTCTATTAAAATTATATTTTATCAAATGTCTTTCTAAGATTCCAATATAGGTTTTAACGAACAAATCAATAAGACGAAATTTCATTAATACTTGGGGAACTACAAGTCCTCTACCATATTTTCTCTTTAGTTTTATTATCTTACATGTTTCACACGTTGAGAAAAATGTATATCTTAAGTGTGAGGGGAGGATTCTATATATGATGATCTTATCAACTATGTCATAAAATTCTCAGTATGAATCAATTCTTAAAGTTTTGTTCTTTTTTTTAAAACATACTAAGGAGTATTATTAACTATGATTTTAATTGTTTTAGTGACTTAAAACTTCTATATAACTAATTATGAGTGTTATGAAGAAGAGAACTTAATTTGCTTTATGAATTTAGAGAATGAGTACTTGGTGAATATTATGATGTTCTTTTTATAACATCGATATATGCATCAAGTAATTGTAACTTCTTTTGACCATTTTCACTACCCTAAAAAAATAAAAAATAATAAATGAATAAATGAGAATGAATAATTTCACTCTATTGGCTTCATTCCAAAGGGAAAAAAAGGTTAAAGTTAAAGAATGGTGTTAGTAATCATTTTAGATATATTCCTAGTTGAGTAACTAGGAATATTCATGATAAGATGTTTACTTTCGTATAAAAAAGCTAGATGACTATTCATACAATCTCTTGATGCTCTTATTTTATTTAATTTTTATGAATTGTTAATAAAGAGTTTTAATATGTTTAAATTTTAAAGCATTTTATATTATGTATGTTCATTTTATATATGGATTGAATTTTGTGATTCAAGTTGAAATTTGAAAGATTATGAAGTTAATTGAATTAACTTGTGAATTGATACAAGTAGTTAGTTACTTAAAATTTTGATAACCCTTGAGATTGGATGAGTGATAGAGACTTTTGATTGGTATGTTTACTTTATATGAAATTTTTCTAAAATTGTTTCTTATTTGAGATGGAATGATATAATTGAATTGCTTGAGAATAAGCAAATGTTTAAGTGTGGGGGAGTTTCATATATGTTGAACATACACTATTTTTGGCATGATTTCACAACAAATTTCTTTTGGTTTAGATAATTCTAGAGGATTTTGATATTTTTAAAAGATATATTTTTCAAATCTTATTTCTACCTTTTCAAGGAAAAGGGAGCGTATTTGTAGATGGATAAAACCAATTTGGAGTAATTTTACAAGAATTACAGCAGGATAATAAAGCATGACACCTACACTCCATTTTTTAAAGCTATGTTCCAAGGTGGTTAATTCTATTTCTCCTTCACCACCCTCATATTCTACTTTTGATCAAATAACATGGACCATACACATCCCCATATATTAGTCCCCTATATTACGAGAAAAGTTATATAATGAAGCAAAGACAACATAGCTGATATAGAACCCTGTGTTAAGGTTGTGTTACTCATTAAAGAATTAGAGTGTTAAACTTTTAGAAGGAGGAAAACAAAAGAAAAAGAGCTTTTGGGACCCAGGGTAGAGTTAGAAAGAAAAAGATAGTCAATTGGAAGTCATTTTTATATCAATTATTGATTAAAGAGAGACTAGTCTTGGAAGAAGGACAAGAATTTAACAAGATTCAAGACTTATAAAAATGATATATTATTCTTGTTTTCTTTCTTTTTTTATATTATCATTTTTTATTTGATTATAAAATAGTTGGGATATGGATTTAGGTGGGTTGGACACTAGGATGTGATATTTTGAATTAATGAATCTTTTGGTTTAATGAATTTCTAGTTTTCTTTATATTATTTACGCTCTTATAATTGATTGAATCAAAGGAATAAAAGTGAAATTAATTATTTAATTCATGCATTGAGATTCGAGAGATGAGTATATGATTAGATCACATCACAAAAAGAGGGTTAAGCATCAATTATTCAAGAGAGAATTGCAAGATCTTCCTAGGTTAAGGTAAAATCTTTCATAAGAATTCATAAAAATAAATTAATACATTCTAAGGTTATCTTGATTAGCAAGAGATTTCAATTGAATCACTTTAAGGATAGGAGTTATAAAGCTTGAGAGAGAATATAATTGTAACTTAAGAATTCTTACTAGTCTAAGAAACTAGAATTACTCATTAAATCAAGGAGAAGTTGAATATAATAAAGTATAGGGGAATATCTTACCTAAATTTAGCTTATTCATATATTATTATTCTTTATCATTGCTTCATTTTGACATTTAGATTTATTATTTATTTACTTTTTTAATCAATTATAATCATTGATTTATCTAATTAACTTTACAAATAGTTGGTAATCAACTAATAGCCCTTGTAGGATCAACTAATATTTGCTAGTATAGCTTAAAACATAAACAACCATTATGAAGCATGATTGAATAAAAAAAATAGGCAAACAATTCTAAAACCAAATCAAAGTGGTGATTAAGACAAACAATTAATAGATAAATTAAATCCAAGTAAGGCATCCTGTAGGACTTTACTTTGTTTTAACTTCACTGTATTTTAATAAATGTTTTTTTATCCTTAGAATGGTAAGAACTCCTAATATATAGTTTTGTTCTCATCTCTTAGGCAACAAAATCCCTATCCTTATGATGAATTAACTAAAATCTCTTACTAATCAATACAACCTAAAAACGTATCAATCTGATTTGTGAATTACCATGATAGGTTTTAACTTACCCTAAAAAGATCACGCAATTCTCTTTCAAGTAACCCATGTAACCCTTATTTTCCATATTTTGATATTAACATATAAATTATCTTTTAAACTCAATATATGAATATAATAATTGAACCCTCAACTTTCATTTCTTCAATTCAATCAATATAAGAACATGAACAATTCTCAACTAAAAATTTTATTAAACAAAACTATCAAATTCAAAAAATTACATCCTAAAGTTCATCTCATTTAGATCTATATCCTAATAAATTTATAAATAAACAAGAAAGAACAAAACAATATCCAAAGATTAAAAAAATAAAGAAAACATCTTCATAAATCTTAAATCCTTTAGTTATTTATGAATCTTGTGGAAATCCTTATTCCTATTCCAAGATTACACTTCATTGACTTTTTCTAAGTTAATCAATGTTGAAATAACTACAAGTGCATAGCGTAGCTGTAGCTAGTACTGGCAAGTAGGGGTGGATCCCATGAAGACAATGAATACTAGTAATTACCATTATCCTATTATCTAGTCTATGAGTTTGGTTTTGATTTTTAATAAAAAGAAAATAAAAGTAAAGCAAGTAAAATAAATGAGCAATGATATTAAACAGAGAATTAAGGAAGCACTAAGAAAATTATCGATATTAGAAAATTAGTATCTAGGTTTCGAATCCCCGTAAGCCTTTAACAGATTGATCTCTTATTATGCAATTATTTTATTGATTTATTAGACCGTTTAGGTTCCTATGGTATGCTCATAGCTGACCTTGAGTCTACCAATAACTAATCCTAAGGTTTTCAATTCAATTACCCAGGTTAAAGTTTATAGGATTGCTTTACCGATTTGTGAATTCCTCTATTAGGTTTGGCCATAATCTGGAAAACTTATGTTATCCTATGTCTAGTGTTGCATTAACTTCTTCCAATTACAATGAATCTATTCATCAATATAATTTCTCAATCTCTATGTATGAAATCAGAAAATGGTCTAATATTCCCGAGTTTATTAGAACATAAATAAAACATGTAATTGGATCACAATTACAACCAACCCAATTATATTAATAAAAGAATCAAATCATATTAAAGTATCAAAATAGGGTTCATCTAACCTAAATACTAATAAGATACACATTACAATATATGAAATCAAACATACACAAATAGAAAAATAAATAAAATAATGGGATTATAATTCTATATCTCATTTATTGTCTTCTATCGAGTATTATTACGATGTAGAGGTTTAATCTTCTATTATGATGGATCTTTCGATAAATTCTTTGTGTTTTCCACTTCTCTTAACCAAAATTGCCCCTTGAGAATGATCTTCATGTCTGGAATCCCCTTCTCAAGTCTGTTATCCTTGTTTACCTCTATTAATGTCATTTTATAGCAAAATTTAGGATTCTAGGAGATGCACGGGCTTATGCATAGATGTGCATCAAACCGTGCATACCCAAAATCTCCAGAATTTGTGAATCTGCAGGGCCTGAGAGAAATGCACAATTGTGCATCCTTTTTACACTTCAACTCTTCGTTTTATGTTACGTTTTCATCAGAATTCTTCTCCTTTAAGTCCATGAAGGCAATTATCACTTATGAAAGTACTTGGAGTGAATTAAGTACCCAATATACAATAAAAGTATAAAGTATCAAGCAAAATACATCAAATGTGGGTGTAAAAATATATTCAAATATCCATCTATCAAACATTCCCACACTTAAGTTTTTGCTTATCCTCAAGAAAACCATAATCAAAATTATAAATCTTATAACATCAATCTGTAATCAATTTCGACCTGTCCATTTACACTCTAAATCATCATATCCTATTGAATCAAATTAACATACAATTATAATCAAATTAATTTTTCTAAGCAATATTAATAGTAGTCACATCATAATCTCATTGAAGTCCAAAGCATTAATCTTTACACCCTTATTAAGATGTCACTCAAAGCAATCAAGTGTTTAGGTTGAAAAATTTCAAAACTCTTAATCAATCTATAGTAAAATTCTTACCGTAAGCTTGCAATATTATCATATCTCCACCACTTATATATAAACTAGAAGCACAAATCAAAAGGTCTTATAAGGTTGTAATGGGACTTAGGTAAGGTATGATTGGGATAATAAAAGGTTTATTTGAAGGAAATTTAATAAAAAGAACATTACATGAAAATTATTCACAATACACATTAGTCCTTTTATTACAAAACTAATGGTACTATATACTAATTCTTTTTTCTTTCTTTTTCCTTTATTTTTTATGCTTTTTTTAATATAATAATTTGAGCATCCAGTACCACAATTAAAGAAATAATGAACCTTTCAAAAATTTCAAGTCTTCAACAAGTAAATAATGTAAATAACTTTCAAGGTTCAAAACAATAAAAAGGTCTTCAAAGAAAAATAGGATAAAAGTTAATATGTGTAATCAATGAAAAAGGCTAAGACTTAACTTGGTTATTCTAAAAGGTAAATTTAAAGGTATGGTAATTTTTAAAGAAATAGGCTTAAACAAGTTGTTGAATCTAAGTGTCTTCATCATGTCAATGTTTGTAATTTAACAAATATGGCCTCAATATGTACAATAAAACCAAGTTCTAGAATTGGTCTACTAAGAGTCATAACATACTTGAAAGAATAACAAGAGCTTACAAATTTTGAATTTTTTCTTTTAGGCTCAAAAGCTCATGAAAATGAAAGGTATAAATGTGTAAATAATATGCAATATCATTTAACTTAAATATTTTAATGATTATTAAAAATATGACTTATAAAAGCAATTTTATTCTAATTATCTCCCTTTGCGTACCAATTCAATCAATATTCAACAATGAAACAAAGTATTCATGGATAGATTTCAACTAATTCAAGATATCAGTTCCTAAAATTTAATAATCAAGATTACAATAAGCTTAAAGAAAAATGTTAAAAATTCATTATCTCCTTCCCCACACTTAAAGTTGTGCATTGTCCCTAATGTACACAATATAAGCATTTATGACTAAGTGACAGGGTTAAGTTGTTACTTTTCTAAATAAGACAATTTTCTGATTTCTGATCCATCCAATAGTGAGTACATCCTTGCAAAACATAAACGAAAAGGGGATAAAAAGATAAAAGAAAATAACAAGAACAAGAACAAAAATAAAAATAACTAAGAAACATGACAAAAAATATAATTAAAAATATATATATCCCAATTCAAGGGTTACTTCCCACGTAAAGCTTGTTTAACGTCAATAGCTTGACATAACCTGCAAGTCATCCTGGGTCTATGATAAGTGGCTTGTTTCCACCCTTTTACCCACTAAGTAAGCCATCTGTTGCAAGATAATCATCAGGACAAAATTTATAAAATTAATCAATCTAATCACATGTATTAATTCCCTTTTTAATGATAAACTATTAATAAAATAAGAGATAACAAAACTCATTAAATCATCGACTAACTCGAATAGTTGGTCTTTGAGGAAGTGGGAAGGTTAGTAACAACACCTTATCAGTAGTTTCCTTACTTAGTTCTTCTGCCGATTCTTCCTCTGTCCACTCTTCTTCTTCTTCTTAGACATAGTTTCTACCTTATCTTCTTCAATTATTTCCTGACACTTCTTGACTTTCTCTTCTTAGATGGAGGTTTCTTTGTCTTCATTGTTATCTTCTTCTAGAAACTCGTTTCCACTCTTAAAGGTGATTGGCATTCCATATTCTTTAGGATATGTTTCATTAGGACTAGGTAGACTCCTTTGCATCTAATTAGATAGTATCTCCGCTAATTGGTCTATCTGATTCACCAAATTTTGTATACAAGCCTCTATTTTTTTGTCTCATGATTGATTCTTGAATGAAATCAGTCATCATATTTTCCAAAGTTGGCTCGTTAATTGGGGATGATTGGTGCGATAAATATTCAACTGGAGTGTAATCATTCCATCCCTAGCCATAAGAGTTTCTCCAATCTGAATTGTATCTATTCCAGTATAGTGCACCTTAAGGTTGGTTGTATATGTTCGGTCACTCCCATATATAGGTCAGTGCACGACATTCATGACTGTAGTAAATACTCCCACAAATTTTGCCACATAGCATAGACATCAACTGAGCCTTCGAAAACATGTGATGAAACTTCTCTCTCCCATACAGTGATGTCATAGATTGTGAAGACTTATTCTGGCTCCCATAAAAGTATTGTCTGTTCTATCCTTCCATTGTGAATTATGGCTATGACAATAAATTGTAAATCATTCAATAAACCACAAACTCAAGATCAAGTAAAAAGTTCAAAAGATAATTAAATGAACAAATTGAAGATACAATAAAATAAAATACAAAAATAATGACTAGAGTAATAACATACAATGTTCCTAATATCAAAGTCCCTAGTAATGATGTCAAAAACTTGATTAACTTTTTCTAAGTTAGTCAATGTTGAAATAACCACAAGTGTACGGTGTAGCTATAGCTGTAGCTAGTACCCGCAAGTATAGATCGATCCCACGAAGACGATGAATACTAGTAATTACTATTATCCTATTATCTAATCTACGAGTTTGGTTTTAAAACTAAAGCAAGTAAACTAAATGGGCAACAAATATTGAGAAGAGAATTAAGAAAGCACTAAGAAAATTATCGAAACTAGAAAATTAGTGTCTAGGTTTCAAATCCCCCTAAATCCTTAATAGATTGATCTTTTATTATGCAATTGTTTATTGGTTTATTGGACCGTGGAGATTCTTATGGTATGCTAATAATAGACCTTGAGTCTACTAGCAACTAATCCTAAGGTTTTCAACCAAATTACATAGATTAAAGTTTATAGGATTGCTTTACCAATTTATGAATCTCTTTATTAGGTTTGACCCTAATCTGGAAGATGTCTTTCATCCCATCTCTAGGGCTGCAATTAACTCCTTCCAATTGCAGTACATATATTCATCAATAGGATTTCCTAATTTCTATATATGAAATCAGATTATGATCTAATATTCCTGAGTCTATTAAACATAAATAAAATATGTAATTGGATCACAATATAACAACCAAAGCAATTGCATTAACAAAAGAATCAAATCATATTAAAGTATCAAAATAGGGTTCATATAACCTCAATGCTAACAAGATGTTTAGTTACACATTATCTAATACGAAATCAATCATACACAAATAGAAAAAAAATTGAAAACAATGGGATCATAATTCTAGATCTCCCTAATTGTCTTTTATTGAGTATTCTTGTGATGTAGAGGTTTGATCTTGTATTCTGATGGATCTTTTGATGAATTCTTCATATTTTCCACTTCTCTGGATCAAAATCACCCCTTAAGAGCGATTTCTACCTCTGGTCTCACCTCCTCAAGTCTACTCTCCTTGTTTACCTCCATTCACGTTGTTTTATAGCAAAATTTAAGGTTCTGGGAGATGTACAGGCTAATGCACGATTGTGCATCAAACTCTACATACCCAAAACCTCTAAAATTCGTGAATCTGCATGGCTTAAGAGAAATGCACTAGCTAATGCACAGTTGTGCACCACTTCTATGCCTCAACTCTTTGTTTTATGTCATGTTTTCATCCAAATTCTTCTCCTTTAAGTCCATGAAAGTAATCATCACCTATGAAAGCACTTGGAACGTATTAAGTACCAAATATAAGACAAAATTATAAAATATCAAACAAAATATATCAAATATGGGTGTAGAAATATAGTCAAATAACCTTCTATCATCTTACCGCTTGATCTCTAGTTGTTATATTTAGCTTCTAATTGAGTCTTTTCGCTTAATAGCTCATATGTGAAAAAATCTCCCTCTTTTTCTAGCTACCTCTTCTTTTAATAAATCAAACCCTAATTTTTATATTATGGTCATGGTGGCACCATGTTACCTTATATCACTTTTTAAAAGCTTTTTATGTAGACCATGTGTAAGGAGAAATGTAATATCCTTTATTAGAATGCTCCATGTTAATGAATATAGGTTAAATGTAAGGGCATATTAGTTATGAAAGAGAAACAAAATGTCCCTTATTGGAACACAATATTAACACAAGATATTGTAGGTATCATGTTTCCTAGATAAAAGATTTCCAAGAGAAATTGAATGGGATATGATAGAACACAACTAGTTGACACAGTGTTCTTAAGTCCTTTTTCATTTTTTCTAAAGTTTTCCAAAATTGATTCAATTTTTTTCCAAATTTAATCTTTTTTCTTAAAGACCTGAAATAAGGCCTGGTATAAAATATAACTTATTTTGAATATCATATCCTATAAGAATATCCAAAACACAAGTCTATTGATACTAAAATCATGATAAATGTGAAGTCTATCTAGCATTTATCAACTAGGCGCAAATCGAGTCTATATGGAGAGAACTTTGGTAAATATTTGTGAATCACAAGTTTTCAATAGCAATATAATGCTAAAGAACTCAAATTTTCTTGTGAGATATATAGAATTACTTTTTGGCGATAAAAGTGCCTGATTGGAAGAAGGTTCTAATTACGAAGATGTACTTGGGGGATGATATAAATTTATGGTAGAAAACAAGAACGTTTGATGAAATTAGTGTATACAGACCTCCCATAAAAAATTTTCAGAAAATGAAGAAAAATTAATATATCAATTCCTTTACAACAACACTGTTTGGTTTACAAGGAAAGCTTTTGAGTAGTTAAAGAAAGATGGCTCAGTGAAAGAGTATATAAGGCAATTCACATTATTGATATAAGATATGAAAAATTTTTCATAAAGAAAAGTTATTCAACTTCATAAATGGCTTATAAGGTTAGATATAGGTTGACTTTAAAAGGTAAAATGTGAAGAACCTCCTTAGCAATATTGCAGTTACAAATGCCTAAGTGAATCCACAAATATCACACCAATTTAAAGTAGTGGAGAGAATAAGAAAAATAGTGGAACACAAAATGGATTAAAAAAGGACAAAAAGAAGGAAGGGAAATCTTCTCACTAAAAGTCAAAGAAATAATCAAGATGAGAAACTATTTGCTCTTGTGTAGTATTAAATGCCCCATTCATCTAGTCTTTTTTCCTCCTCACATCCAGTCCCTCACATCCTCTTCCATCCTCCCCACTCCACCTCTCTCTTTCTCTCTCTCTCTCTCTCTCACACACACACACACACATACACACACAAGCATAGAACAAGCACAGTGCCCCCAACCGCACACCCTGATGGGCATTATTCTCTTCTATTCCTCTTCCCTTTACTACTTACCTTTCCCATGTTGGTGTAAAGAACTTAAAAACACAAATAGGAGAGAGAACCATGTTGGACCACTCATGTTACAATTCAGATGTGTTTATTGAGCACATTTTCATCTTGTTTCTCTTCTTTGCCTTATCATTATATAAGGGAAATAGACAATAGAAAATTACACACACTATTCTAGCTGCCATAGCTGACTTAACAGTGAAAAAGGTAGGTTAAGATGGTAACTAATAAGAAATTTTGAGCCAATGAGAGGAAAAGATAAGTTGGATTTTCTCTTTAGAGACTAAGCACTAGACAATTAGACAATGCCATTGGGACTGGCTCAACTTTTCATAACCTAGTTGTTCTACATGTAAATGTTTCCAGTTAATTTAATTTATTCAAAGTTCTCAACCAATAACTTAGGAGTGTATGTTTGTTTTACGTGATTCTCCAAATAAAGAAAAGGACAAAAAATGCAACATGACAATGACACATGAAGTGCATGTAGTAGCCTCGATGATGTTCTAGAAGATAATTTGCCCAATATCAAACAGACTCCGTAAAACACTCCACTCCCATCTGAGACATGCACGTGCACCCTTCGGACACACATGCACATGCCCAATAGAAATGGTGCGTTAGCCATTTCGCCTTCACTATATCACATGGCATCGTAAGTAAAACCATAAATAACACATTGTCTGAAAACCAAAATTTTCCTTATTTCATTTCTCAAACTATAATTTACACTGTAGCATTAACCATCATCCATATTTTACAATGTACAATGTCAACCTAGAGTATTTACAACTCAGTCTACATAATATGCTACATACATAAGGAAACTAAACAAAAATTAAACAAACTATTCCTTCAGTCCTAACTGACCAACCTTTGAGCCATATCTGATCTCCACAAATTGTACAAAATTGCTTCTATGCAGTCTTAGAAACTAGGTCATCGCTCTCTCGAACCTGAAATTGTCAACAATACAATTTTGGTGAGTTTGCGAACTCAGCAGAGTAACCATCCTCGATAGTTCACTCTTGTCATACAACACACAATAAATCATGTTAACATGTAATTCCAATCAACTTGATTTTTATCAAGTAATAACACATAACACATGATCACATTTGTCATATTTCAAAAACAAAATTCAAATATTTCATCATTTCACTACAATTTTGCAGAGCATACACATTGACAATTTATCACTTATTTCATACGCAAAGTTCTCAAAAAATTGCAATCATTCAATTTATTTAGATCATATATGTATGCAATGTTATGAGACTCGATTCCATTTATTTCATTGTTGTAACTGTGTGCCTTTTTTACTATCCCGTATCCGTTATAAATACCAGGCTCTTTCATACTGTCCTTTATCCGTTGGGGATATAGGGCTCTTTGTACACATTGAGCCTTAGGCTCTAATCACGAATTTTTGAGCTTTAAGCTCTTTTTTACTGGCGACATCAGTCACAACTGCCTTTATATTTCATGCATTGGAATGAAATGCATTCCCTAATTTCAATCATCACATTTGATCACTTACATTTGTATTCATGTTCTTATTCACAATAATTATCGAACTAGGTCCGATATGAACGTTCAAGTTGAGAACCATAAAGTCAATCTCATTCACATACAAGTAGCACTTCCAATGTTTAATCATGCAGGACATTTCATGTCCAGAATTCAGTACACAATTAAGTACACATTCATCAATATCAAATTCAATTCAGTAATAAACAAAACAAGACAAGGTGACATCATCTTAGGTTACTCACAATTGCTCCTTTTTTTCTTATTGCCTTAAAGTTCCGGCAATATCTGGAAGTTGTCGCTCTACTTGCTCTTCTATATACGATTAAAGACAATTTCATGTTACCACATTGTTCATGTAACTGAATATGCATTTTTATAAATGCATCATGTAACATGTATGTTCAGTGACATATGCCGGGGTATACTTCTATAATAAACTGATGCAAAGATCAATTGTACTCCAAATGTGTCAAATTTTATACATTCATTAACTATTCTAGTTTTTTCTCAAAACCCACTTTCGAGTTAACCTTGCATGATCATCATGGCAAGGAAGATGGAGTTTTTAGACAACACTTCCTTCTAAACAATTGCTCCCCTATGCCTTAAGATTCTAATGACTATAAGATCATACAATTTGGTTCATTACTCTATGAGTTATGCTCAAAATACTGTAGCCTGAGTACATTTGAAATTTTGGCTAGTGCATAATCATGCACTCGAAGTTGTATAACTCATATCTCTCAATTCCAATATCTAAAAATTACAAACTTTATACCAATTGAAATCTAAGAGAATAAGATACAATTTTGTGAAGATATTTTTGCCTTATTTGCCCTACATCAATACAGTTTATTCGATAACAACAGGACATGATTTCTATCTCGGGTTGTGTTACAGCCTAAGCCAAGACTCAATTTTATGCAAAATTTTGAAATTCTTGGAGACTGAATTAATTGTCGACTTATTCAAGAAAGTTGTATACATATGTCTCTAATTTAATCTAAATCAAGAATCAACTCATTTGGAAATCTATAGATCAAGATATAATCAAAATACCGAAGCATGTTCAATGAAAATTCTCCAGTTCATAACATTCTAGCACATTTCCTCTTTTTCATCCTAAATCCATTAATCAAATCTTTCCCAATCAAGTCATTTGAAGTTTGGATAAAAAAGTTATAGTTAAAAGACTCAAAGCTGTTCTAGTTCATATTTAGACTTCAAGAACAAAAATTATACACGCAAACCATCACCTTCTTCTTCCTCTCTCTACTGCAATTCTTTTCATAATCAATAACAATCCAAAACCCAAAACAGAACCTATAGTCATACGGTTCTATATCACATTTTTCTGCTCTTGTTTCTGTTACACTCAAAAACTCAAGACAAACAAACTAAAATCCGTGATTACTAACAACCATTAAAAACATATCACTATTCATGCAACTCCATTTCAGTTCAACTTTTCTGCACTTTTCCATTCTTTTTTTGCATGTTTATCTTCTGTACATTCTCTATTTTTATCGCCGAAAGCCTATCTCACTCTTGCATGTATCCATTTCCAAACATTATAACATCATCAAAAACTAGTCACAGAAACAATGAAACGTAATTTACTTGATATAACAAAATTTCCAACAGTGATTTCGATAGATGAAAGATAAACAAGAATAAAGTTTACTTTGATGAAGCCAAATGCACAACCATAAACAGTCAAACTGTTTCTGTGTTGAAGGAACAAGGAAAAAGTTTGGTGATCTTGGTGAAGAACAACAATTCGGTGAAGAACATACATGAAAGCTACAATAATTTCTTTGTATCATAAACAAGACCACATGTAAGCATAAAACCTCTCCACATTTCACAATTGCATGTGGGCCATGTGTCAACATACAATGCTGCCACGTGTCACTCTTCCATTCATCACTTATTTTATATCAACATTTTTCCTAGTCCAAAATACTCTAAATTTTTAGAAATTCTCTAAAATTCACCAAAAATTTCGAAATAATAATAATAGTTTTCAAATCAATTTTTAACACATAAAAATCACAATTCATATTTTAATTGCATTTATAGCTCAATTATACCCAGAAAATGTCAATGAATTCATGTACAATTATTTGAATGTATCAACAATAATATTCATATGTGTGTGAATATACAATGATGCATGAGCATGCAATGTACTTTTAATTTCTCACAGTACACTCAATTCTCTATTATGGGGTCTAGCCCCGAACATGGGATGTTACAATTCTCCCCTCCAAAAAAAGAAATTCGTCCTTGAAATTCTTACTTGATTCATGAAACAGGTGGGGATATTGCTTTCTCATATGTTGCTCTGTTTCCCAAATTGCTTCCTCACTCGAATGATTTCTCCACAGGACGTTCACCAATGGAATTACTCAGTTTCTCAGCTGCTTTGTCTTATAACCCGCTATCTTGATTAGCTCCTCAACATAGCTCAAATTACTAGCAACTTTAATTTCTTGAGCTGGTAATACATGTGTTGAATTAGATTGGTATCTTCTTAACATGCTCACATGAAACACAATATGCAACTGAGACATCTCATTAGTCAAAGCTAACTTGTATGCCAAAGGTCCTATCTTCTCAAGGATTTCAAAAGAACCAATATACCTAGGACTCAACTTGCCCTTTTTACCAAACCTCAGCACTCCTCGCCAAGGCGACACTCTCAAAAACACTCTGTCTCCCACATTGTATTCTATATCCCTTCTGAGCTGATCAACATAGTTTTTCTGTCTATCCTGAGCCGCTTTAATTCGGCTTCTGATCAGTTTCACCTTATCCACGGTGTCTTGTATCAGTTCCGAAACCTTCAATCATTCTCAAACTTTCTTCATCCCAGTATAGAGGCGATCGACATTTTCTGCCATACAGTGCCTCATAGGGCGCCATTTCGATACTACTGTGATAGTGATTATTATATGCAAATTCAATCAGTGCTATGTGTTGATCCCAAGCTCTCTAAAACTCCAATACACATGTTCTAAGCATATCCTCTACAGTCTTGATAGTTCTCTCACTCTTTCCACTTGTCTGAGGATGGAATGTTGTACTAAAATTCAGCTTTGTGCCTATAGCTGACTACAAACTCTTCCAAAATTTTGAAGTAAATATGAGATCCCTATCTAATACAATGGACACAGCAACCCCATGCAGTGTCACAACCTCAGTCACGTACCTCTGGGGCCAACTGGTCTAGTGTATTGTTCTCCTGTATTAGTATGAAATGGGTCGACTTAGTTAATCGGACCACTATAACCTATATCTCATCATTTTGCCTTGGAGTCTTAGGCAACCCATAATAAAATCCATAGTAATTCGTTCCCATTTCCACTCTAAAATAAGCAATGAATGAAGCTTTCCAACTGGAGCCTAATGCTCATCTTTAATATGCTGGCATGTTATACATTTAGAAACATATTCTGCTACTTGCTTCTTTATTCCTGGCCACCAGAAATGTTGCTTCAACGTATTATACATCTTGGTCGTACTAGGATGTATAGCATAAATGGCCATATGAGTTTCCTCTAAAATTTCCTTTCTCAATTTATCCACATTAGGCACACACAGTCTCTGCTTTAGCCATAATGTTTCATCTCTCAATTCAAATTTGAAATCGGGATTCATCTTAATTTTCTCAATCAGTTTCACCATTTCAGGATCTTTATTCTTAACTCTTCTAATTCGATCGTATAACATCGGTCTCAAATTTAGTGTAGCTGTCAATGCTTCATTATGCTTTAGATTCAACTCCACATTTAAAGCTCTCAACTGAATCAAATTTGACAATCTCGATAACTGAATCTGAGCTACACTGCTATGTGACTTTCTACTCAAAGCATCTGTCACTATATTCACTTTTCCTAGATGAAACTCAATCGTGCAGTCATAATCTTTTAACAACTCTATCCACCTCCTCTGTCTCATGTTCAGCTCTTTCTAACTTAGCAAATGTCTTAAACTCTTGTGATCGGTGTATATCTGAAATGTCTCTTTATATAAATAATGTCTCCGTATCTTTAGAGCAAAGACAACTACAGCAAGTTCTAAATCATATACCGGATAGTTCATCTCATGAGACCTTAGTTGTCTCGATGCATAGGCTATCACCTTGTCATTTTGCATCAATACAAATCCCAATCCTTAATGCGAAGCATCACTGTATACTACATATCCACCAGTTCCTAATGGAATAGTCAACACCGATGCTGTAGTTAACTGATGTTTCAACTCCTCAAAACTCTTCTGACAATCATCATCCTATCTAAATGATACATTCTTCCTCAGAAGTTTAGTCAAAGGGGCCGAAATCAGAGAAAACTCCTCGACAAACCTCCGGTAATATCCAACTAATCTTAAGAAACTCTGAATTTTTGACACATTCTTCAGAGCCTCCCATTTCATTTCTGCCTCAATCTTCATTGGATCCACTTAAATACTTTGCCATTTACGATATGACCCAAAAACACCACTTGATTAAGCTAAAACTGACATTTACTGAATTTAGCATACAGCTGTTTTTCTCTCATAATCTGTAAGATCACTCTCAGATGTTCAGCATGTTCTTCTCTACTCTTTGAATATGCAAAAATGTCATCGATAAATACTATCACAAAGCATTCCAGGTAGGGCCGAAACACCTTATTCATCAATGCCATAAATGCAGTTGGGGCATTAGTTAACCTAAACGGCATTACTAAAAACTTGAAATGCCCATACCTGCTTCGGAAAGCACTCTTTGGTACATCAACCTCTACTGTCTTTAACTGATAATACCCATGCCTCAAATCCAATTCAATAAATACCTAAGCTCCCTGTAGCTGATCAAATAAGTCATCAATTCTAAGCAACGGGTACTTGTTCTTTACTGTAATCCGATTCAGTTGATTATAGTCAATATACAGTCTCAACGTGTCATCTTTCTTCTTCACAAATAGGACTAGAGCTCCCCAAGGTGAAACACTGGGTCTAATGAATCTCTTTTCAAGCAATTCCTACAACTGAGCCTTCAACTCCTTTAGTTCCATAAGTGTCATCCTAGATGGAGGAATAGATATAAGAGTAGCACCTAAAACTAAGTCAATTGTAAACTCTGTTTCCCGATCTGGAGGTAAGCCAGGTAACTCTGCGGGAAACACATCTAGGAATTCCTTAACCACAGGAATGTCCTGTATATTCTACTTAGCTCTAGTATCAATAATCTGGGCCAAATAAGCCTCACATCCCCCTTGCATTAACCTCAAAGAATTCATGAATGAGATCAGTCTGGCTAGCACTGCTTGGCTAATACCTCTGAACATTGCTCTCGGTTGATTAGGAGATTCTAAAATGACCTCCTTAGTATAGCAATTCATGATGGCCCTATAAGCAGTAAGCCAATCCATGCCTAGAATGACATCTATCTCCCTTAATTGTAATATAATCAAGTCTGCTTCCAATTCTGCCTGATCAGCTCTAATCAAACACCTCTTGCAGACTTCCCCAATCATAGTGGTACTACCTATCGGTGTATTCACCTCCAATCCACGTTTCAATTGCTCTCTATCACAATATAACTTACATGCCAGATGTGGTGCAATAAATGAATGCGTAGATCCAGGATCTAGAAATGCAAATGCTTCATAATCAAAGATAAGCAACGCACCTGCAACAACATCCAGAGAGTCCTGAGCCTCCTGTCTGGTCATAGCGTATACTTGGGCCTGAGACTAGGGGTCTGTTGCTCCGAACCTCAGTCCTGACAAAGGGACTTCCAGAACTCACTCTGCCTCTGCCTCTGCCTCTTTGTCCAACCCTACTAGCTTGACTCTGTTGGACAGTAACTTCACTTACAGATCACCCTCTCATACTAGACTAGGCTTTAGCAATGACAGGACAATCTATAATTATGTGCTCTAGAGAGCCACATCAAAAACATGCCCCTGATAAAGTCCAGCACTCACCACCGTGCTTCTTCCCACAGTGCTCACAAGGGGTAACTAACTCTGCATTGTACCTCTTCCACTGCCAGACTATATAAAGTCACCCCTCTGTCTGAATCCTGATTGTCTTGATCAAGCCAGTAGTCTGAAAGCTCGGTTCTACCATTTGCTAAATCTTCTGCCTGAACCACTTTAAATTTCATTGGGTCTTTTCATTCTAGCCCTTGTCCCGACTCTACTTGTCGCTCTCTTAGTAACTGCTCAATTTTGATCGAGGCAGCCCTCAACTCAGTAAAACTACTCAAGTTAGTGATTGTTAACCTTGTTCTAATCTCTATATTCAACCCATCTTCAAATCTCCAACACTTGTCTTCTTTTGTAGGAATCAAAGCAATAGCATACCCCAACAGTTCATTGAACCTAATCTCATACTCTGCTATAGACATTCTGCCTTGTTTCAAATCTAGGAACTCCTTCATCTTTCTGTCCAAGTAGATCTTAGGCATGTAATTCTCCCTAAAAGCCCTCAAAAAGTCTCCCCAGTTCAAATTGCAAGGCCTAATGGCACTGCCTGGAACAGTCTTCCACTATTGATATTCTGGACCTTGTAGCAATGAGACCACATAATCAAATCTCTCATCTGCCTCACTGTCCATCTGATCAAACACTCTTTCAGTTCTCTCTAATCATCCCTCGATCTCTGCAGAGTCTGTACTTTCATACAAGTATATAGCCCCCTGCTTTCGTAGTTTTTCATACCTCTTTTCCCTTCTCTCAAAAATTCTTGGAGGCATCACATCTGGTTGAGGCACAAAAGACTCTCTGCTGGCTCTTTCTGATCCTAGGTCAGCTGAGTGTTCCATTTGATTGCCTACGCCAGATAACCTATAATACGCAATAACTTCCATCACCTTCCGAAAGTTTCACAACATTTCATACCTACTATTTTTACATATCCCTATGGATGCTAACCCATGCTCTGATACAAAAATGTAACACCCTACTCCCATCTGACACATGCACATGCACCCTTCGGACACACGTGCACATGCCCGATAGAAATGGTGTGTTATCCATTTCACCTTCACTATATCACATGGCATCGTAAGTAAAACCATAAATAACACATTGTCTGAAAACCAAAATTTTCCTCATTTCTTTTCTCAAACTATAATTTACACTATAGCATTAACCATCATCCATATTTTACAATGTCAACCTAAATTGTTTATAACTCAGTCTACATAATATGCTACATACATGAGGAAACTAAACAAAAATTAAACAAACTATTCCTTCAGTCCTAGCTGACCGACCTTTGAGCCATATCTAATCTTCGCAAATTATACAAAATTGCTTTTATACAGTCTTAGAAGCTAGGTCGTCGCTCTCTCGAACCTGAAATTGTCAACGTTGCAATTTTGATGAGTTTTGTAAACTCAGTAAAATAACCATCCTCGATGGTTCACTCTTGTCATACAACACACAACAAATCATGTTATCATGTAATTCCACTTGATTTTTTTCAAGTAATAACACATAACACCTGATCACATTTGTCATATTTCAAAAACAAAATTCAATCATTTCATCATTTCAGTACAATTTTGCAAAACATACACATTGACAATTTATCACATATTTCATACATAAAGTTCTCAAAACATTGCAATCATTCAATTTATTTAGATCATATGTGTATACAATGTTATGAGACACGATTTCATTTATTTCATTGTTATGACTGTGTGCTTTTTTCACTGTCCCGTATCTGTTATGGATACCGGGATCTTTCATATTGTCCCTTATTCGTTGGGGATACAGGGCTCTTTGTACACATTGAGCCCTAGGCTCTATTCACAAATGTCTGAGCTTTAAGCTCTTTTTCACTGGCGACATCAGTCATAACTGCCTTTATATTTCATGCATTAGAATGAAATGCATACTTCAATTTCAATCATCACATTTGATCGCATTGGAATGAAATGCATACTTCAATTTCAATCATCACATTTGATCACTTACATTTATATTCATATTCTTGTTCACAATAATCATCGGACTAGGTCCAGCATGAACATTCAAGTTGAGAACCATGAAGTCAATCTCATTCATATACAAGTAGCACTTCCAATGTTTAATCATGCATCAAAACTCCTCGGACATTTCATGTCCGGAATTCAGTACACATTCATCAATATCAAATTTAATTCAGTAATAAACAAAACAAGTCAAGGTGAGACCGTCTTAGTTTACTCACAATTGCTCCCTTTTTTCTTATTGCCTTGAAGTTCTAGCAATATTTGGAAGTGGTCGCTTTACTTGCTCTTCTATATACAATCAAAGTTCATGTAACCACATTGTTCATGTAACTGAATATGCATTTTTATAAATGTATCATATAACATGCATGTTCAATGACATATTCCCAGGTATACTTCTGTAACAAATCGATGCAAAGATCAATTGTACTCCAAATGTGTCAAAATTCATACACCCGTTAATTATTCCAGCTTTCATGTCAACACAACTTTCGGGTCTACTTTACATGATCATTATGACAAGGAAAATGGTGTATTTCTGTAACACTTTCTTCTAGACAATTGTTCCCCTATGCCTTAAATTTCTAATGACTCTAAGATCATACAATTTGGTTCATTATTCTATGAGTTATGCTCAAAATACTATAAACTAAGTACATTTGACATTTGGCTAGGGCATAATCAAGCATTCAAGTTGCACAACTCATATCTCTCAATTCCAATATTCAAAAATTACAAAATATATACCAATTGAAAGCTAAGAGAATAAGATACAACTTATGTGAAGATAACTTTGTCTGATCTGGCCCATATCAATACAATTTATTTGATAACAATAAGATATAATTTCTGTCACTGATAGTGTTATAGCCTAAGCCAAGACTCAATTTCAAGCCAGATTTTGAAATTCTTAGAAATAGAATTAAAATTCAACTTCTTCAAGAAAGTTGTAGACATATGGATCTATTTTAATCTGAATCAAGAATCAACTCATTTGGAAATGTACAGATCAAGATATAATCAAAATACTAAAGTATGTTCAATGAAAATTCTCCAGTTCATAACATTCCAGCACATTTCCTCTTTTTCATCCTAAATCCATTAATCAAATCTTTCCCGAACTAATTCAGATGGCTCTAAATTTTCATGGAGAGGAAGAACATTGTGTTAGGAATCTATTGGTTCAAGTTTCAAGTTTCAAGTCATTTGAAGTTTGAACGAGAAAGTTATACCTAAAAGACTCAAAGCTGGATAAATACACTAGATTATATGCAAACTGCAAAAACCAAAATTACACACGCAAACCATCACCTTCTTCTTCCTCTCTCAACAGTACAAATCTTCATTTAACTCCTTCACTTTACAACTATTACATCTAATGTATAAACCAACTTTTCTACTTCCATCTCAATTAAAACCCAAGAAAAATAAATCAAAAATCCAAGATTTATACATAATGATCAAAAACTGTACTGTTCACGTACGCATATTCCATTTTTCTGCATCTTTCATTTTTTGTATCTTTCTTCCATTTTCAGTCCACGTTTTTCTATCATCTTAATCCTTCTTAAAACACAACACCACACTGCTCTATGTTCTCTTTAACTTTAACCTCATTTAAATCCATCTCTAACAATACCCAAACATTTAAGCATATATAGTGAAAAATAGAGCATATGTTCATCGAATTTTTTACATTTCTGTGCTTTCCTACACACGTTTCCAGCTATTAAGCATCATTATTCTATAAACTCTGAACTGTTAACAACATGATGAATATTTCATTCCTCACATTCATTCACCGAATTTACACTTCTTAAACCTCTCATGCATGTATTCATTTACAATGTTAAAACTTCATTAAAAAGCAGTTACTTGGTTCAACAAGGTTTCCAGCAGTGCGAGTGAATCAAATGCACAAACACAAGCAACTAGTTGATTTGGTGATGGGTGAGCAAAGAAAGAGTTTTGGTATTGGTGTTCACGGTGAAGAACAACAAAAGCTACAGTATTGTTTTACCATAAACATAACCACGAGCATATATAAGACCTCTCCATATGTCACCATTGCATGTAAGCCATTTGGCACTTAATAATCAATCCACATGTCACACTTCTATTTGTCCATTTTTCAACATTTTTCCTATTCCAAAAAGACTTCAAATTTTTTAGAAATTTCCTACAATTCAATAAAAAATATGAAATAATAATGACACTCTCGAAATAAATTTTCAACACATAAAAATCACAATTCTCATTTCAATCAGATTTATAAATCAATTATACACGAAAAATGTCAATGAATGCATGTATGATTATTTTATGAATATCAACACAATTCACATATTTAAATATGCCATATGATGCATGAAATGCATTTCTAATTTCTCAGTATACTCTCATTTACACTATTATGGGATCCTAGCCTTTAACATGGGTTATTGGGATGTTACAAATATGCTTTATGTTCTAAGTCAACCAAAAGATGATATGCACATATACCAACCTATAGGGTGTAGTGCCAATAGGTGTCTTATACGTTGTCCTCCAAGCACATAGAGAATCGTCTAATTTAATCCAATCCTTCCTCTAACGTTCTATAATCTTCTCCAAAATTCGCTTTAAGTCCCTATTGGATACCTCGACTTGTTACCTAGTTTGAAGGTGATATGGGGTGACAATTCTATTATTATTTCCATACCTTTTAAGAACTTTTTCAAGCTCAGCATCACACAAATGCATACCCTTATCACTGATAATCATCCTAGATGTGCTAAAACGAGAAAATAATCCTTTAAGAAATTTCACAACAACCTTAGCATCATTCGTTCATTGAGCTTATGCTTCCACTTGTTTAGAGACATAATCAACTGCTACTAAGATATATTTATTAGCAAACAAATTTGGCAATGGAATCATAAAATCAATATGCCAAACGGAAAATATTTCACAAACAAGACTAAAATTTTGGGGTAATTCATCCCGGTGAGACACGTTACCCAATCTCTAGCATTTGTCACATGAAGCTACATATCTCCGGGCATCCTTAAAAATTGAAGGCTAATAAAAATTTGACTTTAATATCCTCTGGTTCATCATATTTACACTATGGTGACCTCTTTGTGGATCTTGTGTGATAGTGTTGTAAAATCTTCCACCCCTCTAAGTGAGGTACATATCTCCTCACTATTTAGTCAACACAAATACAAAACAAATATGGGTCTTCCCAGAAATAATCTCGTAAATTAGTAAAGAATTTCTTCTTTTGATGATAAGATAAACCTTTCGGTAAGATCCTAGCTACAAAATAATTTGCAATGTTTGCAAACCAAAGAGTCTTAATTTATATTACTTCCTCTGCATTATAGAGATGTTCTTCTGGGAAGTATCTTCAATGCCTTTTTCATTCAGTTCTTCCAAATTTGGATTTTCCAGGTATGATAGATGATTAGTTGCCAGGTTTTTTGCCCGTTCTTATCCTTGATCTCTAAATCAAATTCCTACAACAGTAAAATCCATCTAATCAACTAAGGTTTAGTATCTAATTTATTCAACAAGTATTTCAGTGATGAGTGGTTAGTATACATAACAACTTTCAACAATACTAAATAAGATTGAAATTTATCAAACGCAAAAACCACTATTAATAGCTCCTTTTTTTATCTTCGTGTAATTTTCTTAAGTGTCTGTCAAAGTCTTACTAGCATAGTAGATTGGTTGGAAATGTTTGTCCTTTCACTATCTAACTACTACTCCCACTACAAAGTCAATTGCATCACACATTAGCTTAAATGGTAGATTCTAATCTGGCGCAACCATAATTGGGGCCTTAATCAACTTTTCTTTTATAATGTTAAAAGCATCTAAACATTCTTTACTGAATGTGATAATAACTTGAGGCTTAGCAATTTTCAAAAAGCCTTTAATTAATAAACCTTTTATAAAAGCCTGCATGACCTAAGAAACTCCTTATTGCCTTAACCGAAGAAAGAGTTGGTAGCTTTTCAATAACTTTAATTTTGGCCTTATCCACCTCAATCTCCCAATGAGAAATTTTATGGCCTAGGATTATACCTTCTTGCACCATAAAGTGACATTAATACCAGATTTGTCTTCACACATCTTTTAAGTACTTTTTCTAGATTATAAAGGCATAGATCAAATGAATATAGAAAGAAGAAAAAATCATTTGTAAATACTTCCATTATGTCCTCGATTAGATCATCGAAGATGGTCATCATACACCTCTAAAATGTAGCAGGGGCATTACATAACCTGTACGAAATCTTTTTGTAGGCAAACATATCACAAGGACATGTGATGATTTTTTTTCTTATTCTTTCAGAGCCATTAGGATTTGAAGATAGCCATAAAGTCATTTTTTTCTTATTCTTTCGGAGCAATTAGGATTTGAAGATAGCCATAAAGTCTATCCAACAAGCAGTAGTACATATGTACTGCCAAACATTCCACCATTTGATCTATAAAGCATAAAATATAAATGAAAGATTATAATATGAATAAAGGCATTAAAAATATAAAAGAATATAATTAAAGCAATAATATAAGACAATATTAAAGCAAATTTCTAAAATTTTTATGTTATTCACCTTTAACAAGTTTAATACTAAAATTAGAAATACTCAAAATAACTTGTCATCTAATAAAAAATTGTTTTGATACAATATTTTTAACATCCTTATGTAATTTTTTTTGCTTATTTATAATCAATTCGAAGAATTTTTTATTTCATAAATCACTTTGGAATTCGATGATATATAAGTCAATGGAAACAATTTCTTTTTTAATATGTAATTGCTTTTTGTGGGATTATAATGCCTAGAAGTATATTGTATAATTTATTATTAACAACTTATTTTACTTTCCCTCCTTATCCCAACTCAGATGCATTTTTTTCTATAATTTTATATGCATTAGATTTAGTTATGAAAATTTTGAAATGTTTTTAACTTGATTTTAATATCTTTATATTGTTTTCTCCATTCTTCTTAATAACATAAATAAAAGTTTTAATATGTTTAAAATGTTAGTTTCTAGTAGAGTAAAATATTACGACATCATCTATGTATACTATACAAATTCATAATATGGTGAGAAAATATCATTTCTAATCCTTTGGAAATCAAATGGAGATTTTCTCAGCCCAAAGGGCATAATGTTCAAATTGTCCAAAAGGAACAATCAAAGATATTTTATAACTATCTTTTTGATCTGTTTGGACTTGCCCAAATCCTAATTTCATATAAAATTTTAAGAAAAAATATGAGCATTGTGTAATCATTAAAGTAAACATGTTTTATTATCTATTGTGATGCTTTATTAAAGGGGTTATAATTTATAACTAATCTAGGAACTCCTCTTTCTTGTTCATAATTCTTGCCAACACAAAAGGCAATATAGCTCCAAGGAGATCTAGAATGAGAAATGCTATTTTTTCTTCAATAAATCATTTATTTCTTATTTGCAATGATTTTCTAAGTTTGTATTCATTTGTATTAGCCTAATTCTAATATTTTTTTATTGGGTAAATCAACAATATGTTATTTTCTATTCCAAAAGGCATTAGGTAGGTCAATATAAATTTCAATTTCAATTTTCTTTTGTAAGGTTTTGAGTTTTTGTTTACTATTTTCATTTTATAGTTTCTTTTCTATTTTTGTTCTTAAAATAACTTAATTGTTTTAGTTTTGCATGTATTATAGTATTTAGTTGATTTTCGTATATAAAGCATACTTTGACTAAGTTCGTATTCCTAGTTTTTTATTTTTCTATAAAAGGAAAACATAACTTTTGTTATTTATCTTTGTTGATATATTATTTTTGTTTACTACATAAGGAGTGGATAAGTTTCGTAAAGGGGGTTCCTAAAAATCCTATATTATGAATATATTCAACTATAACAAAGGAGGGTTTTACCGTAAATTCATTCACATACGTAAGCGTTAGTTTTAGAATTACCTTTTAATTTTAAATTATTAAAGGATTTTAATCTTTTAGTAATAGTTTTATGAGAACTACTCCTTGTTTTATATAATTTAAATATGATCATATGTCAAATAAGGTTGTTATATCAAGTATTTTGGGAAGTTATTTTGTTTGTGATAAATAGGAAATCTTCTAGTAAATTTTCATTATTTTTTAGTTTAAGATGAGTTGTATTCTTCTAGTTTAGAATGTATTTTATGGAGAAAACTTTATATTGTTTCACTATCTTCATTAGGTTTCTTAACTCCTACTTAATCATATTTATTTCTCGGTTAAAACAAGAAAGGGTGAATTCAGAATTTATTAGTTTTCTTTTCTGTACAAATATTTGTAACCAATTTCATTTGCTGTAACATATTTAATATAGTATATTTAGACAAATCATTTATATTTCATTCATAAACTAAGGTAGCATTATATTTTATTTGTCATAAGAAATTGGGATTATTATCAATACTAATGCTAGGAACAATAGGCTTACTAGAATAAGGTTTTGCTATGGACTTCCTGTAACTTTTGTCTATTATTGGAGAAGGAGGTCGAAAACTATCAGATTTTGTATTATTATCTTGTGTGATCATATCAAGATTTGCGAATTTATTTATTAGGAGTTACTAGTCTTTATTATAGCTTGACTTCTAGTTGTATTTTCTCCTTTTATCTAAAGTATTTAAGGTTTGTGATGGGAAAGAATTTAGAGTATTAGATAAAATTTTCATTTATCCTTTTTAATTTATTTTGTATGGTTACGAGAAAAGCTTCGCAATCCTTTTTTTATAATTTGGTTGGAGTTATCACTAGACACTTTACGAGGCCTAACTTAGGAGATTTAATGGTGGAATATTTCTTTGTAATAATAATCAATGTTTTAAAAATCATATCAAATGATTAAAGATTGAATAAAATTAAAGTTTTTAAAAAATAATTGAAATATATTATCCTTTCTAATTAAAAATTTTAAAGTTCAATTGAAAAGGGAGACTATTGAATGAAAATTAATTGGTTTATTTTGATTTATAAAATCTGACTAAGTAATTAATAAATGTATTGTTTTAACAACAAAAACTATTAAGCTAAATCAAACCCAAAAATTAAAAATCAAACCAAAAATTTGTCTTATCCAAAGTTTTTATAATTAAACCGACCGAGTTAGTTTGGTTTTGAATACATTGATAATAATAGTATTTTCTGAAGTTTTTTTCTATTATAGAAAGTTGATTTCCTATAGTTTGTGGGCAACCTTTTGAGTAACTATTTTGGCACATAATATTTTTATTTTTTTGAATTTATGTTTTCCCTTGCATTTTCTAATCTTAAGGGGAAAGGGAGACTACATCATTATTTTGCTTGTGAGGAATTTTAATTTCACATAAAGGAGGATTTGTTTGATTGTATGCTTTCTCCTATTAAAGTTTTCCACGTTTTTATTTTATTATTACTATAAATATTCTTAAAGGATATTCAATTTTATTTTCTTGGGTATAAATTTCAAACCAATCAAAGAAAATTATATGTATTCTATAATTTTGTACAAACTTGTAGTAACTTTCTTAGATTTGTTTTCTTTGTTATAATTTCTTAGATATAAATTTCAAACACTAATCAAAGAAAATGATATGTATTCTATAATTTTGTACAACCTTATAGTACTGTTCTTGGATTTGTTTTCTTTATTGTAAGAACTTTTTCGAAACCATAATCTTTTATCCTTATTATAAGAATAACAGAAATATTCATATAAACATTGTTTATAAAGCTCAAATTAATTTTTTAACATATAAAATTCATTGTTTATATTTTCACTTATTAAAGAGAGTGTTGAGGAGGAAGGACCAGACCAGTGTTCATTATTTTATGTGTTTTATTGATATATTATTGAATATTTTTATTATAATCCACTCCTTGATGATTAAAGTTTGGTATATCAAAAGTTAACTGTTTTGATAAATCTTTTTTTGAATATTTATGACATATGGTATTATTAACTCTTCCAAAGTCAATTTTAGAAATAGAAACACTATTATAAAACTTGAGCTTGTTGATTTCAAACTGAAAGATATATTACTTTTCTATTTTAAAATTATTTTATTTATATATTGGGACTTAAAAGCATAAGTGGAATAGGTTCCATTTCTCCTTCAAAAACTCGTTCATCAAGAAGAGTTATATCTTTCTATTTAATTGCTTTTGTTACTACAGTATTAAAATTTTTCAAAACAACTCATAAGAATAAGATTTCATCATTTTGGCTATATATAAGGGATTTTAAAGAGAAAGTTTTATTAATAGGTTATAATGAATTTTATAAATTAGTGCTAGAGGGATTATAACCTACTTCCATTTTGTAGATATGATTTTTTTATTTATAATAATGTATTTAAGATGTAGTTTTATTAATAGGTTATAATGAATTTTATAAATTAGTGCTAAAGGGACTAAAACCTACTTTCATTTTGTATATATGATTTTTTATTTATAATAATGTATTTAAGATGGTTTTATCTTTTACCAAAATTGTAAGGTTAGGATAACAATCAAAAGTGACTAGACCAATTCAAAGGCTAGATTAAATTATGTTTAAAAGAGATATTGAAAATCATAGAATCTAGCATCTCTTAACACTATTATGTTGATGTATTTAATCCTGAAAAAGCAAACATGCGCAAAAGGGAGGTGAATTATGTGTGACTTAAAAAATTTGTAAGTACTTTCAATTTTTGCCAGTACTTTCAATTCGTATAATAGACATATCCCAGTTAAAAAAATAATAGGAGCCTGTTAAACAATAAAGTTTGTTAAATTAAAAGAGACTGTTAGGTGATAGGAGCTTGTTAAACAATAAATCCTGTTAAAGCAATTTAAAAATAGAGGGAGCTTGTTAAACTAAAAGAACTTCTTGTGAAGTTAAAAACAGAAGGAGCCTATTTTAAAAGTGAAGGAGCCTCTTACAAAATGAAAACGTAAACAATATATGGGAAATTTTAAAAGTTAAGAGGAGAGAAAGAATGACACAATTGATTTAGACTAGTTCGGCTTATAACCCAACCCTACATCCAGTCCTCAAGTATCCATCTTGAGTGTTTCACTATTAAATCTAAGTAATAATTTGACTAGCCTCTTCAAGCTCATAAGTAAATATTTTTCAAGGTTCTTCAATCTTCCACACTAGTAGTATTTGTTTAGCCTCTACGAGCTCTCAATGAATGAAAAAAGTAATTTGCTCAATATAAGCTTCAATGATCACTCTCTCAAAAGAATTTTCGCTTTCTAAAACACAGGAGAGTTGATAATGATATGACTTTCAAAAGTAATGATGTTGTAAATGTATATCGAAAATTTGACTTCCTTGATTTTTTGTATATCTATCTGCCTCACAACTACAGTGGTTCTTCCTTAAGTAGGCAATTTCTTCAACTTGTTGTTACTTAATCGTTGATATTACCTCTACTAAAATCTTCGATATTCAAATGTTCTGTCAAGACTTTTAGACTTAATTATTCAAATTTGTAAAAACCTTCTGGATGTCATGGAACTATTTTTGAATAGACAAGTTCCTAAAGAAGGTTCCTGCAAGAAAGAAAGCAATTACCCTATGATTTTATTTCTTTTCAAGAATTATACTGTTGCTTATATAAGGAAATAAATCTAATTAGAATTTTGAAGAATTATGCCGTTATCATGAAAATCGTTAATCATAAACCTTGAGTTAACAATCTCCCCCTTTTTTATGATGATAAATAACAATAGATATATTTTCAAAATTCAAATAATAATAAAGGGTTTTAAAAGATACCTGTAAACTTTACTCACAGTTAGAAGGAACCTGACTTCTAAAAGAAGGAGCCTATCGTTTGTTTTTCACATATTTAAACATTTCAACATAATATGTTATCGATAACAAATATATCATCAAGGCAATATTGCAAACATATCACAGATAGATGCATGTAGAGTAAATATATCATCAGGTGCAAAGTAAACTATTTCTCCCCCATTTTTCATTATAAAAAATAAAGGAAAAGAGTAATTAATACATCAAATAAAATTATAAACATAAACGAGCCAAGTAGAAAATAAATAGCAACAGAGTTATTGAAGAGATTCAAAGATTCTTTTGAGTAAAATCTGCATGTCAAGAAGTTGATTTTGCATTCTATCTATTTGTTCTCACATTTGTTTTTGATTGGCTTGAATGTCCTTTTTACCACTTATATATTCAGTTTTAACTGTACTTTCACTTTCACTTTCATTTTCAGTTTATCTATCTAGAAATTAAGCATCCAAACACTCTTACATCTCTCTAGAATTTTTTAACCTCTAAATTCTTCCCAATTTCTACCCAATCATGCCACACATTAAACAATCAGCCCAACAGGAACCATATAGATGACAACAAATTGTGGGATGGGGACAAAGAAACCGAGCAGTGGATTTTAGAGCACCCTTTCCAATTTACATCAAGGAGGAAGGTACTCATTTTCATTCCCTTCGTTTTAGACAAATTGTAGCTCCCAAGTACTTTTACTTTGACACACTAGATAGGCTAGAATTGCGTGAGCAGGTAAAAAACCTAGCTAAGAGGATCTAGTGGGCTCAATTTATTCGATTCCCTATTTATGTGGAGCTTACACAGGAATTTTTCACTTCCTTAACCTTTGACCCTAAGAATACAAAAGAATTGTGGTTTTGATTGGGAGGGCGAGCATATGAATTGAATGTCGAAATTATGTGCGAGATGTGCAGATTCCCCGAATCTTCTATTGTCAATCAACATGATGACTTCTGTCCTTCCCAATACTAGCATGAGCTTATTGGAATTAAGCAATTCTATGTAAAGAATGCTCATAACAACATCATACGGTCCCATGAACACTTGTTATTGAATAAATTTATGTGTCAGCTAGTCTTTGACAAGACCGAAACCAACAAGTGTTTCACTAAGGAACTCTTTATGTTGTGGTGCATGGATCACAGTATTCTAGTTTGCACATCTACGCATGTGCTGAATGCCTTTGTTGTGACTCCGCACAAGTGAAGCATCCATCTCAGAATGAGATACATAGTGTCTGCTATTGCGGAACATTTTGGTATGGAACGAAGGGGATTAACAGTTCACCTCCCTGACTTCCTCAATCACCATCACTTATTTCGGGCTGAGATCATTCATTCCATAAACACGACATTTAGGGACATCAGCCAAAAGACACATGTTTAGATCAAGGCGGGTCAGGCAAGTTCAAACTCAGTGTCACCTCGGCAAGCACAAGAGGAATCCACCAGTGAAGAATCCGAGGGAGAAGAGGAAGGAGAACAAGGTTGGAAGAATGTTTTGGATGCAATCACTAAGATTAACAAGACACTTACAGAGATGATGCGCACACAACGACACCAGAGTCGGGATATCCAACAAATTCAACATTATTTCAAGTCTTAAGGCATTCAATTACCACCTCCGACACCATCACCACCTCCATCTCTTTAGGATTTATACCTAACCCAATGTTTCTTTTCCAAATTAGCCTTCAGGTTTATTTTATTTTATGTTTATTTATTTTCTGTCACTTTAATTTCTATTTTGTCTTTTCTTATCTTATGTGATGCGTGCTTCCTTCTTACATTGAGGACAATGTGTTGTTCAAGTGTGGGGAGGGATTCTGTGTTTTTTCTTTTGAATGTCAATTTTCATACCGTATGATAGTTATTAGGTTGCATTCTGCGAATTGTTTGAATGTGTCAATGGCTTAGATGAGTGAAATTTATTTAATTTTGAACATAGTCAAGTAAGTTGTGAATGATCATTACTTCGCAAAATTAGTGAAATATGGTCTTTGGATAAATATACAGCTTAATTAGGACTTCGTGTAAATTTAGCAATCTCCAAGTTGTCACATTCATTAATAATTCGAGACCCTTTAACTTAGGTAGCTTAACTAATATTTTTCATGAAAACAAAGAGCTAAAAACAATAGGGTAGGCATAAAAAATGTTTTGTTAATAAATTACTATTCCGCTGACCTTCGAGTTATGAATATAGCTAGTAGCCAGTTGAAAACGTGATAATAGCATAGTAACCGGATCAACATGCATCACAAATGTGTGCCTTCGCATCAAAAGGCTATAATGACGTTTTAACCAAGCTCTTAATAAATAACTTGGTTGAGTAAGCAGATTGACATTCATCACCAACGTTTGCCTTCGAGTAAAAGACTAAGTCCATTTTATAATTAAATTTGAAAAGAAAGTGTTTTTAATAAAAACCTACCGCACTTGTAATAAGCTTGAATTTTCATGAAAATGTACTTAGGAATAATTACAAAGTCTAAAGGACCAAAGAATTATTAATGTGTGTGTACAATTGAAAAAGGTAATTGAATTAACACTTAGATCCTGATTAACTTGTATATTTAGTTCAAAGCCCTTAGAAATAGATTTTACAAGTTAATGATTAGATATAACTTGTCATATTATGTTCAAGATTAAATTTGTTTCATGAAGTTGCATCCTTTGTCTCATTTTTGCATTGTGTGCTTCGTGTTTGATGTGTTTGTTATATTTGTTGTTTTGTTTGCTTGAGGACAAGCAAACATTTAAGTGTAGGGATGATGATAGTTGTCAACTGCATTGTGTTTTAGGGTTTAATTTGTTATATAGTTAGTATGAATTTGAGTGTTGAGTGTGTATTTACGTTTTAATTGTGTTAGTTTGTGTGTTTAAGTGTTTTTATGGGTTAGTATTAGTCTTTAAGCTTAATTGTTATATTTTTGAGGTATCTTGATCAGTGTTAGTGTTTTACGGTAAACGGCGAAGAATGGAGAAGTTGCAAGGAATTTTTAGGCCAAAGACATAATCCATGATTGTGGCATAGCAGGCCATAATCATGACAGAGAGGGATGAGCCAGAGCAACCAGGCCACGATCGTGCACATTAATCCACGATCCAGACAGAAAGGTTTAGACACTGGCCATGATCATGACAGGAAGAGCCACGATCGTGACCTACATCGGCTGAAGCAAAAGCTCGAATTTCACAAGATTTTTCAAATCGTTTTGACCTCGACTTTGACCTAGAGCGCCCAAAGTATAAATATAACATTATGAGACAGATACAGCAGTTTTGGAGAGCCTTTTCACAGAGCACTCACTTCAGTAAAATTTGGAAAACCCTAGTGAGTTATTGAGAGCTTCGAGGAAGGAGAAGAAGCTTGATGTGAAGTACTTCCTGGAACAGGTGGTTTCTCACAGTCGCTGCCTCTACGAGTCCATTCTGACAGTATTTTCAATTTTTATTTCAATTTTATTAATTATGAAATTGTGATATTTATTGAGGATAGTATTGTGAATGTTGATTCTATCAAAACTCACCTTCGGGTTTTTAATTCTTGAGATTTATGCAATTTAATTCATTGTGTTTTAATTGAGTTATTTTCATGATTCAATATCTGTTTGTAATAATTTGGCAACAAACTGAGAGGGTGAGTTGAGTGAATATAATTAATTTGGGCTAACGAGAGTTAGGTGAATTGATAGAAAAGAATTAGATCAAACCGGTGTAATCGTGTAATGAGAGATCGAGCATAGGTTCTCGATAGGTTAATAGACAACTTTAGATCTAATTTAGGTTTTGGGTCAATTGTAAATTGAGAGATCACAATTCCATAATTTAAATTAGGTATTATTAATTAGGATTTAAGGATTATAACCCGACAGAGAGTAATTCACCCTAGGACCATTTAGACCTGATAACTCAATAATTGCATAATTGATTAGATTGTTATTAATTTCGAATTAAAACCCCCTTTCCCTCAATTGGTAGCTCCTAGGTTGATTTTGGATTGGGCTGTGTGATTTATTACTGCTTCTTATTTTCTAAATTCAATTCTCGTAAATTAATTATTTGATTGGTTTATTTTTTGCATTTGTTATTCATTTTGAATTATTGTAGTTTAGTACAACCTTAGATTTTAGGACTAGTTTAGCTCTCCTTGTGGGATCGTTACCTTAGGTACTATGCGAATGACCCATGCACTTGTGGAATTTACCAAGGTTAATAAATATTAAAACTTAGCTCGTGTAACCTTGTGATCAAGTTTTTGGCGCCATTACCGGGGAGGCAATTTAGTTCTATAGTTTAAGGCGTTAGAGTAGTTTTTAATTTTTGTTTTAGTTTTTCATTCATTTTAGGAAGCATGCTTTTGCATGAATACAAGAGTCACGAGAGGTTCGAGTTGTGTAGTGGAGACAATAGATTTAGATATCTCACGATTAAAATGAACCCTTAGGAAAGCTCGGCGAGAGAAAGACGAAGAGTTAGGTAAATCACAAATAACTGAGGATTTTCAGAGGAATATGGATCTAGAAGCTAATCAAAGATAGCAATAGAGGACCCTCGTGGACTTTATGAGGCCAGGGTTCAACCCATTGAACCAAGGAGTGGCTAGGCCACCTGTTCAAGCGGTCTCATTCGAGATTAAGCCAGCCATCCTAAACATGCTTCAGCAGAACATCCAATTTTAAGGATTGGCGAATAAGGATCCTAACGCACATATTGTGAACTACCTCAAGATCTGTGATACTTTCTGGTATCACCAGATGTCGGAGGACACTGTTAGGATTAGGTTGTTCTCTTTCACATTTAAAGATAGAGCGAATGCTTGGTATCATTCATTAAGCCCCGCCTACATCACGACGTGGGAGTAGCTTGTGTGTGCCTTTTTAGAAAAGTGCTTCTTGCTAACAAAGACCACGAAGATAATAAAGGAAATAACCAATTTCCAACAAGGTGATGGGCAGACAATTTATGAAGCCTGGGAGAGATACAAGGATTTGTAAAGGAGCTGCCCACATTACAACCTACCGAAGGAGTTCCTTTTACAGACTTTCTACACTAGAGTGAACCCACCTACTAGAGGCACGATCGATGCACTGTCAGGAGCATCTTTGATGCAGAAGATAGTTGATTAAGCAGAGGAGTTGATTGAGGAGATGGCCAGCAATAGCTGCCTATGGATGAGCGAGAGAAGTAGGCAACCTAATACTTTTCGAGAGCAGAAGGGAGTTATTGCAGTTAATTAGATGACGGAGATGCAAGCGAAGATCGATAATTTGATGCGACAACTAAGCAATATGAAGGCATCGTCATCAGCGCAGGTGAAGGCTGTACAAGTGAAGTGTGAGCTCTGTGGTCAGATAGACTATGATACTGTGGACTGCTACTTGATGAGAGATGATAACTAAGAGCAAGTAAACTATATAGGAGCGCAATTTAGACGAGGAGTGGGAAAAAATTCCTACTTCAACACTTACAACTCTAGGTGGAAGAATCACCCAAACTTCTCCTGGTCAGACAACAACAATAGAGGATAGTTCAGGCCTTAAGGGCAATCGAGCGTCCAACAAGATAAAGCAAGCTCGAAGGAGTCAAAGTTGGACAAAATTTTGGATAAGATAGGAGGCATGGAGGAAGCACATAGGAGGCTCGAGAGCAAATTTGAGCAAGTAATGAAGAATCATGCCTCTTCTATACACACTTTAGAAGTCCAAGTGGGCCAATTAGTGGAGGTCGTGTTGACTCGGAATGCTAGAACTCTTCCAAACAACACCAAGTCAAATTTGAAGGAACATATCATGGTTATAAGTCAGATCTAGGATTAGGAACTAGGAAAGATAGAAGATAAAGAAGAAGGTCAAGTGGTTAAAGAAGACCTTTCGACTGAACCCCTGATCGAACCTCTCAACGTAACTCGGCATGTATTTCCATTCCCTACTGCGCAGCAGCGGGAGTTATATGTAAAAAGGGAAGTGAAAAAATTACGAGATATTGAGCAAAATAAGGTTGAGTATATGACGGAACTAGTACAGATAAAGCTCAAATTACAGTAGTCTGTCAAGAAAAAGGTTAAGGAGCAACCACGAGAAGATGACCCCAACATAGCTACCAAGAAATAGGACCAGGGGACTTTTTCATCCCTTGTAGTATCAACAGGATTATCATAGACAGGGCATTTGTGGATTTAGGCGCGAGCATAAATATGATGCCTTACACCTTTAGTCTAAAATTGGGGTTAAGAGAGTTAGTTCCCACTCAGTTTTTGATTAAAACAGCCGATAAAACATCACATAGACCGATGGGAATTATACAAGATGTGCCAATAAAGGTGGGTAAATTTATCTTTCCCATGGACTTATATATTTTGGACATCAGAGAAGATGGGGACATCCCGATAATTCTTCGACTCTCGTTTTTAGCCACTGTGTGGTCAATTACTGATATTGATGGGGGCGAATTAACTCTCAGGATAGGGAAGGAGAAATTGACATTCAAGGTAACTATAAGAGAGTACAAAGCTCCTTCACCCCTAGTGAATCTCAAAGAACCCAAACTTTGAGGCGAATGGGAGGACATAGAAGATCCTGGTAATGCTTTCAAGAAGAAGCGCTTGTGAAGGAGAAGGTAAGGAAAGGAAAATTGTAAGGACGGTGGTAACTATAGTATGGTAGATAAAGTGCAGACTTTGAGACTATTGAAGGCGGTATCATCAAACTATTCATTCCAACCATCATAGGCTTAAAAGAGTGTTAAGCTACTGACGTTAAAAGAAGCGTTGCATGGGAGGCAACCCATAAAAAAATAGTTCTTTGTTAATTTTGTTAGAATGTTTGAAATTTTATAGTTAGGTTCATTTTTTTTGGTTTGAATAAAAATCGGAAACGGAATCGAACTTCGAAAATTACATGGAAGATGTTTAAGCATAAAAAGAGAGGCAGACAAGGGATAGGAAGTGAAATTGAAACAAATTGAAGAACAAAAAAAGGAATTTGGAGTGAGTGTATGGTCGCCGGACACGACCATGGCCTAACAAATCATGATCGTGGCTTGTGATTGAGCGTGTGTTAGGTGGTAAGCCGCATGCCATGATCGTGGCATAGCAAGCCATGATCATGACCTGCAACTAGGAAGAATTTTTACCACCTATATATTCAGTTCTAACTGTACTTCCACTTTCACTTTCCTTTTCAGTTTATCTCTCTAGAAATTAAGCATCCAAACACTCTTACATCTAGAATTTTTCAACCTCTACATTCTTCCTAATTTCTACACAATCATGCCATGCATTAAACAATCAGTCCGACGGGAACCATATGGATGACAACAAGTTACGAAATGGGACGAAGAAACCGAGCAGCAAATTTCAAAGCACCCTTTCCAATTTACACCGAGGAGGAAGGTACTTATTTTTGTTTCGTTCGTTTTAGACAAATTATAGCTCCCAAGTACTTTGACTTTGACACACTAGATAGGCTAAAATTGCGTGAGTGGGTAGAAAAACTAACTTAAAGGATCCAGTGGGCTCAATTTATTCGATTTCAATTCCCTGTTTATGAGGAGCTTACACTAGAATTTTTCACTTCATTGACCTTTGACCCTAAGAATACAAAAGAATTGTGGTTTTGATTGGAGGGCGAGCACATGAATTGAATGTCGAAATTATGTGCGAGATGTGTGGATTCCCTGAATCCTCCATCGTTGATTAATATGATGACTTCCGTCCTTCCTAATATTAGCATGAGCTTACTGGAATTAAGCAATTCTATACATAGAATGCTCACAACAACATCATACGGTCCTATGAACACTTGTTGATGCATAAATTTAGATGTTAGCTAGTCTTTGACAAGACCGAAACCAATAATTGTTCCACCAAAGAACTCTTTATATTGTGGTGTATGGACCACAGTATTCCAGTCTGCACATCTACGTATATGTTGAATGCCATTGTTACGACTCCGCACAAGTGGAGCAACCATCTCGAAATGGGATACATAGTGTCTACCATTGCGGAACATTTTGGTGTGGAACGAAGAGGAGTAACAGTTCACCTCCCTGACTTCCTCAATCACTATCACTTATTCCAGGCTAAGATCATCCATTCCACAAACATGACACTTAGGGACATCATCCAAAAGACACATGTTCAGATCAGGGCAGGTCAGGCAAGTTTAAGCTCAGCGCCACCTCGGTAGGCATAAGAGGAATCCACTAGTAAAGAATCCGAGGGAGAAGAGGAAGAAGAACAAGGTTGGAAGAAGGTTTTGGATGTAATCACTAAGACTAACAAGACACTTGCGGAGATGGCATGCACATAACGACACTAGAGCTGGTATATCTGATGGATCCATTAGTATTTCGAGTCTCAAGGTGTTCAATTACTGCCTCTGACACCATTACCACCTCCATCTCTTTAGGATTTATACCTAACCCAATTTTTCTTTTCCAAATTAGCCTTCAGTTTTATTTTATTTTACGTTTATTTGTTTTCTGTCACTTTAATTTATATTTTTTCTTTTCTTATCTCATGTGATGCGTGCTTCCTTCTCACATTGAGGACAATGTATTGATCAAGTGTGGGGAGGGATTCTATATTTTTTCTTTTGAATATGATTTTGCATACCATATGATAGTTATTAGGTTGCATTGTGCGAATTGTTTGAATGTGTCAATGGATTATATGAGTGAAATTTATTTAATTTTGAACATAGTCGAATAAGTTGTGAATGATTATTAGCTCGCAAAATTAGTAAATTAGGGTCTTTAGATAAATATACAACTTAATTAGGACTTTGTGTAAATTTAGCACCCTCCAGGTTGTCATATTCATTCATAATTCGAGACCCTTTAACTTAGGTAGCTTAACTAGTATTTTTCATGAAAACAAAGAGCTAAAAATAACAAGGTACGCATAAGAAAATGTTTTGTTAATAAATTACTATTCTGCTGACCTTCGGGTTATGAATAGAGCTAATAGTCAGTTGAAAATGTTATAATAGCTGAGTAATTAAATCGACACGCATCACAAATATGTGCTTTACGTCAAAAGGCTATAATGACATTTCAACTAAGCTTTTAATAAATAACTTAGTCGAGTAATCGAATCAACATTCATCACCAATATTTGCCTCCGAGTAAAAGACTAAGTCCATGTTTTAATTAAATTTGAAAAAGCAGTGTTCTTAATAAAAACCTATCGGACTTGTAATAAGCTTGAATTTTCATAAAAATGTACTTAGGAATAATTACAAAATCTAAAGGACAAAAGAACTATTAATGTGTATGTACAATTGAAAAGGATAATTGAACTAGCACTTAGATCCCTATTAACTTGTATATTTAGTTCAAAGCCCTTAGACATAGATTTTACAGGTTAATGATTAAATATAACTTGTCAAATTGTGTTCAAGATTAAATTTATTTCATGAAGTTACAGCCATTGTCTCATTTTTGCATTGTGTGCTTCGTGTTTGATGTGTTTGTTATATTTGTTGTTTTGTTTGCTTGAGGATAAGTAAACGTTTAAATGTGGGGATGTTGATAGTTGTCAATTACAATGTGTTTTAGGGTTTAATTTGTTATGTTTTTATTATAAATTTAAGTGTTGAGTGTGTATTTAGGTTTTAATTGTGTTAGTTTGTGTGTTTAAGTGTTTTTATGGGTTAGTATGAGTCTTTGAGCTTAATTATTATATTGTTTAGGTACCTTGATGTGTTTGCTAGTGTTTCAGGGTAAACGACGAAGAACGGAGAAGTTGCAAGGAGTTTTCGGGCCAAAGACATAGCCCACGATCGTGGCACAATAGGCCACAATCATGACAAAGAGGGATGAGCTAGAGCAGCCAGGCCACTATCGTGCATATGGAGGCACGGTCGTGACAGAGAGCTTCCATTCAGGCCACGATCATGAACATTGAGCTACGATCATGACAGAAAGGTTTATGCGTTGGCCACGATCATGGCCTATGTTGGGCTGAAGCCAAAACTCTAATTTCACAAGATTTTTCAGTCCATTTCGACCCTGACTTTAACCTAGAGTGTCTAAAGTATAAATACATCATTATAAGACAGATGCAGCAGCCTTAGAGAGGCTTTTGACAAAGCACTCACTTCAGCAAAATTTGAAAAATAATGAGCTATTGAGAGATTCGAGGAAGGAGACGAAGGAAGAGAGATATGGAGATAAAGCTTGACGCGAAGTACTACCCGAAACAGGTGGTTTCCCACAGTCGCTGCCTCTACGAGTCCATCTTGACAGTATTTTTTATTTTTATTTCAATTTTATTGATGTATGAAATTGGGATATTTATTAAGGATAGTGTTGTGAATGTTAATTTGTCTAAACTCACCTTCGGGTTTTTAATTCTTGAGATTTACACAATTTGATTCGTTGTGTTTTAATTGAGTTATTTTTGTGATTCAATATCTGTTCGTAATAATTTGGCAACAAACTGAAAAGGTGAGCCAAGTGAATATAATCAATTTGGGCTAACAAGAGTTAGGTGAATTGATAGATAAGAATTGGATCAAACCGGTGTAATCGTGTAACGAGAGATCGAGTATAGGTTCCCGGTAGGTTAATAGACAACTTTAGAACTGATTTAGGTTTTGGGTCAATTATGAATCGAGAGATCACAATTTCATAATTTAAATTAGGGATTATTAATTAGGGTTTAAGGATTATAACTCGAGAGAGAGTAATCCATCCTAAGACCGTTTGGAACCGGTAACTCAATAATTGTATAATTGATTAGATTTTCATTAATTTTGAATTAAAAACCCCCCTTTTCTCAAGTGGTAGTTCCTATATTGATTTTGGATTGGGCTGTGTGATTTGTTACTGTTTATTATTTCTGAAATTTAATTCTCATAATTTATTATTTGATTTATTAATTTTTTGCATTAGTTGTTTATTTTAGATTATTGTTACTTAGTGCTGCCTTAGATTTTAGGACTAGATTACCCCTCCTTGTGGGATCGATATCTTAGGTATTACACGAACGATTCATGCGCTTGCAGAATTTGTCAAGGTTAATAAATATTAAAACTTAGCGTGTGTAAACTTGCAATCAGTGGTAAGCCACGAATTGCATGTATGAATGCAAATATAGATCTTATGACTTCAAATATATTTCATATGATTTGTTAATATATGAATTGTGAAATTTGCAAATGGTTAAAGGAAATGTTACAGTGCCTGCTCTATTGTTTTGGTTGTGGATAGATAGACATGCCTATAGGGTTACAGAGTAGTTGATACAGTTTGACAGCATCGTTGTCCACAGTTTGATACCTTTAGGTATCCACAGTTTGATATCTTCGGATATCCATAGCACTCATTATCTATACTTACAGAAAATGTGCAGGCTTAACATAGAAAGGAAACTTAACAATCATAAATAAGAAATACAACATGACAACATGAATAATTGGTATTGATGAACATTTGTATTGGTTGTAATGATGAATTTTAATGATGTGCAATTATATTGCTAATTTTTATCAATGAGCATTGAATATCAATATCTAGCTTATAAATGTGCATTTTCAGTATATGGATAATCTGTTGAAGCATATTTGCATTATGTACTTTGCTTAAGTATGCCATCATTGTTTATATGAGCATTGAGTATCAATGTTTGGTTCATGAATGTGAATTTATGGCATATGAGTTGTGATATTTCTGACTGTGTGTGCTTGGCAGATGATTGCTATGCGTGGTCATCCAAACTAAGGGTCTGTTTGGTTGGATGTTAATTAATGGAACGGAAGGAAACGGAATGGAATAGAAGGGAATGGTTTATAATGGAATAGAATGTAATATAGTGATACGTTGTTTGGGAATGATAGAAGGGTTCATAATGTAATGTAATGAAATGTTGTTTGGATGATAGATGGAATGGAATGTAATGTATAATAAATGACTATTATACCCCTTA
>JAOTAY010036118.1:0-23402 GCA_025629805.1 Erythroxylum baracoense
TTAACACACTTGTCAAAAATGTTCATTTGTTTCTAACATTATTATTATTTGATTGTCATCAAAATTAATCATCGTAAGGTCCTCTTGACTTGACAATCTGTTCTAGGGTAAATTAAAATCCAAATGGTCCGGTTCTTTTATAGTCCAACAGTTGTATCCTTACGGGGCCATTGAGATTCAAAATCCCAAAGATGGTAGTGTGTTTAAAGTGAATGGCCATCGTTTGAAACCATTCTTGGAGTTACAAAATCCAGAAGTTGAAGTTATGCTTCTGGAGGATCCCATTTACTGGGATTGATTTTTTTTCTTTTTTTCTTTCTTTTTTCTTTCTTTCATGTATATTATTTTATATTTCAAATTTTCTATTTGTGCTTTTCTTTGTTCTATTCCTAAGAAAAATGCAGGTTTATCTTTCCCCATTGAGGACAATGTAAGATTTCAGTTAGGGGGGCATTTGTTTGCCTTATTATTCCATGCACTTCACATGTTGCACTTTGTTAGAAAATGAGCAATGTTTAAAAAAAGAAAAAAAAGAAAAAATGAAAAATGAAAAAAAAGAAAAGAAATGCAATGATTCTTGGACTAATATTAAGTTTCCCTTTGTCCAGCCGATATGCTAACGATGACGCATTCGTCTTAATGCTTTACATTTGCATGCTTAGTTCTCCTACTATCATTATTAAGAGGAATTTTATGATCCTCATTATATTAGAGCACATATGACAACTAATGCATGACTAGATGGAAGAGTGAGCAAAACAAAGGATTCCTGAAGAACATAAATGTGGAGACCAAATAACACGTGAGTATTTGAGCCAATATTTCCTAATTGAGGGTTTTTACATCAACTCTTAATTTTTTAAAAAAGCGTATTTCGTTGATGTAGTCTCATTATTCTTTGCTTTGATTGAACACTAGAAAGGTATGTCCATGAAATGCAAATTTTTTAAGGATTCTTGATATTACTTGACTGAAGAACTATAAACCTTAGGAAGTGACTTAGGCCATCTTTGATAGCCTACATATAGCCTAATCTTACCTTTACATATGTACCGCTAGTCACCCTTTGAGCCTTTTATATATAGCCTTTCCTTGGTAGCCTGATATCCTTACCCTACTCCAATCAGGAGTTTAAACCATATTTATGGCCCACCATTTGTCTAAGAATGTGTTGAGATTACTTTTATGTATGGGCAATAGTAAAAAAGTGAGCTTAAAAAAAGAAAAAAATAAAAAATAAAGTGAAGAAATCTCCTACAAATATCAAGTGAAAAAAATATGAAAAAGGAGATGTGAAGAAAAAAAACAAAAGAAAAGCTCATATGAAATCAAATTAAGCCTAAGTGTTAATTTTTATCTTAATGTGTTTCTTAGATCTTTGAATCCTCTTATATACCCTTCATTTGATAAACCCTTGCCTAAACCTTGCATTACAACCCGAAAAAGTCCTAATGATCTTTTGGAATATGGTTTTGAGGTGAGAGTGGTCGAGGGGATCCATTTATGCATTTTGCTTTTCTAGTGGGATTTATCCGTTCATGAGACTCATGTTCTTTCTTTATTATTGTTTTTCATATATACATATGAGAGGCTTTTGAATTTGCATACATTTACTCCTTATAGCCAGCATGTAATGAGAGCATTTACACTCTACTCTTGAGCGTTTCATTTGTTGAGTGTATGCCATGTGAGGAGTTGAGTCAAAGCATAGTTTGGATGGGATTTAAGTGTTATGTTTACATTGATATCAATGATGTTATGTTGTTTCTCATTTACGCACAATGAGATTGTGGAGAATGAAATATTCTTATTAATCATGCTAGTTTGAGAATTTTGATGTTGCATATGCGTCATCTTGTTTTAGCATGTAGGTGTTTTGATGTCATTGTTGAGTTATTTGCATTGGCGAAGAAAGGGGAACCGTTTGTAGAAACAACCATTATAATCAAATTTTGTTGGTATATTCACTGCAAACCATCATGAGACTAAACTCGTCCTCTTGGGGAAACCTAGGGGTTAATAAAAGATTTTTTTAAGGCTTTTGCTTTGCTTGAGGACTAGCAAAATGCAAGTTGGGGGGAATTTGATGTACCAAGAAATTGGTATATTATAGTCCACTAATTTATATTTTGGAGAGCATATAGTGTTACATTTTCTGTGTTCTTAGTGCTTTTCAGGTGCTAGAATTAATCGAAGAATATGGGCGTTTGAATGAGTCAATTTGGAGTTAAAGTTGAGAAGAATTAAAGAAAAGAAGATTTCAAAAGAGAAAGATGGAAAATTGGAGCAGCAGTTCGGTAATTCAGACATATCTTTTCGGTCAGAACTCCAATTTTGACATTCTTTATATGGTTGGAAAGAAGATTCAAATACCTACAACCTTCGTGTTCTGAGTTTTCTCAAATTCTGAAGTTTACTTGGCCGAAAACAGTGTTAAATCTGACGTAGGAAGTGATGCTCGAAAATTGAAGTAATTGGTGGTCCAATTTTAATGTTAATGCTTTGTGGGCCAGCCATATATTTATCATTTAGCATTAAGCAGCAGGCCCAAGTTATTCCACTTAATTAATGCAAGCAGCTCACGAGATGGAAGGAAGACCTAGAGAAGCCCTTGGCAAATATAAAAAGAAAGAGTAGCAGCCGTAAAGAAGGCAGGAGAGGATCAACACACAACAGCAGCAAATTTTTTTTCTTCTTATCTGGCTAACCAGGCAGCCTTGAATTTTTTTGGCTCTTTCTTGATTGACGTGCACAGCTGGTTTAAAGAAGCTTTTAGTTTATTATTATTTTTTCTCTTCTTTCTTTAACGAAAGCAACAGAATTTCATTTAGCAATAAAGGAAGAATACTTTTATTATTTTGGAGCAGATTCGGTCGATGCTGTTAAGTCAGTATTATTTGTTTGTATGCACATTCAAGTAAGTTTTTATTTATTTATTTAATTATATAGTGTTTAATTATATTTTTTTTTGTATTTACAAACATGTTAGGCTAGGTTATTTTCTAGGGTTTAGGATGAGTATAATTGATTGATTCTCTTGCACATATATTCATGCCAATTGACTCTACCAATTTAATGCTTTCATGTTAAAATAATTCTTTATATTGAATGCCTCATTTAATTTATAAAAATAAAGTTGGATTCTCATTATAATTTGTTGGATTCAGTTTATGATTTGTTAAAAGCAGATATAAACTGTGTTTTGACGTGTATAGTGAGTGTTTTGAATTTATACATTTGTTTGGCTGTGGAGGAATTAACCGTTGATTTTTATAAATTAGTTGAACCTAATTAATTTGATTTTCCGCATCTAATAGAGTTGAGAGACCACATTAGTGTGAGATAAAGAGTAGAGTTTGTCGGGCATGAATATTAGGAATATGATATCAATTATATGATTCCACCACCCTAGTATATTATTAATTGATTATTTTATTCTTGTTTATAGTTGATAAACCATCCCTCTCAATTTTATAAACTCGATTAGGAATTAATTTAAGATAGTGAGTGTGAAAGCATACGTTCCATCCGTCAAGTCCCTAGGGTTTGACCTCGCTCTTGCCTAAACTATACTAGCAACCGATTCGTGCACTTATGAGTAAATAAAACAATCACATCAGGCATATTGGAGAAACCATTAGGCACCTTCGGTAGGAAAACCATCCCATTGGCTCACCTTAGGTGGGAAAGTAGCAAGTTGGCACGGTCAATAGGCAGCTTCTTTGGGCAATATAGCCTATTGGCTTAGACGCTGGGCACCTTAGGTAGGAAAAATTGTCCGTTTGGCACCTTTGGTGGGAAAAGCAGCCGCTGGCACACCTTCGGTGGGAAAAACCACACTGGCACACGTTAGGTGGGAAAAACAATCCTTTGGCACACCGTTGATGGAAAAGAAGCATGTTGGCACGTTGACATCGTTGTTGGGCATCTTCAGTGGGAAAAATAACTCATTGGCACACCTTCAGTGGGAAAAACAGTCTGTTGCCACACTTTTGGTGGGAAAAAGCACACTGGCACACCTTTGATCGGAAAAGCGATCCTTTGGTACACCTTTGATGGAAAAAAATCACGTTGGCATGTTGGCATCGTTGTTGGGCCCCTTTAGTGGGAAAAACAGGTAATTGGCACACCTTCGGTGTGAAAAACATCTCATTGGGCATTCTCGATGGGAAACACAAGCCGTTGGCACATCTTTAGTGGGCAAAATCACCTATTGGCACGATCACTAGGCACCTTCGATGGGAAAAACAATCCATTGGCACACCTTTGGTGTGAAAAACAGCACGTTGGCATAACTTTGGTGGGAAAAACTGCCCATTTTCACACCTTCGATAGGAAAAATAGCACGTTGGCACATTGACACAGTCACTAGGTACCTTCAGTAGGAAAAGTAGCCCATTGCAACACCTTCGATGGGAGAAGCAACGCGTTTGCACGTTGGCACATTCGTTAGGCATCTTCAGTGGAAAAACGAAGCCATTGGCACACTGTCAATGAGAAAAGCAGCAAGTTGGCATGGCCGATAGGCACCTTCGATAGGCAAAGTAGTCAGTTGGCACGGTCGCTAGGAACCTTAAGTGGGAAAAATAGCTTGTTGGGTAGCTTCGGTGGGAAAAACAGCACGTTACCACACCTTCGGTGGGAAAAACAGCCTATTGGCACATCTTTGGTGTGAAATACAGCCTATTGGCATACCTTTGGTAGGCAAAACATTCTATTGGCAAAGTCGCTAGCTACCTTCTATGGGAAAAACAACCCGTTGGCATATTGTCTGCTGCCAAAATAGCTCGATCGCATGGTCGCTAGGCACCTTAAGTGTAAAAAATAACCCGATGGCACACCTTCGCAGGCAAAACAGCCTGTTGGCACATCTTTGACAGGCAAAACAGCCCGTTGGCAAACTTTTGGTGGGCAAAACCACTCGTTGGCATGATCGTTAAGCACATTTAGTAGGAAAAACATGTCGTGGTGAACGTTCAGTGGGAAAAATAGTCCGTTGGCATGGTCGCTAGGCACATTAGGTGTCAAAAACAGTTAGTTGGGTACCTTTGACATGAAAAATAGCCTATTGGTACACCTTCGGGAAGAAAAATAACTCATTGACACAACTTTGGTGGGCAAAATAGTCCGTTGGTATGATCGCTAGGCACCTTTGGTGGGCAAAGTAGCCTATTTGGCACCTTCGGTGGAAAGCACAACCCATGGGCACACCTTCGGTGGGCAAAAAAACCCATTGTAAAAGTCGCTAGGTGGTTTGGTTGGAAAAAAAGCCCGTTGGCGCTCATTCAGAGGCAAAAATAGCCAGTTGGCACGGTGGCTAAGCACATTAGGTGACAAAAATAGTCCATTGGGCACATTTGGTGGAAAAACAAACCATTGACAAATAGTTTGTTGGCGCAACTTTAATGGGAAAAACAACCCATTGGCAAAGTCGTTAGCAACCTTTGATGTGAAAAACAATCCATGGGGCACCTTCGGTGGGCAAACAACTCGTTGGCACGGTTGTTAGGCACCTTCGTTGGGCAAAATAGTCTGTGGCAGACCTTCGGTGGGAAAAACTATCTGTGGCACGCTTTTGGGAGGCAAAATAGCAAGTTGGCACACCTTCATTGGGTAAAACAGCCCATTGGCACACCTTTAGGAAGCAAAATAGCTAGTTGGCACAGTTGTTAGGTACCTTTGATGGAATAAATAGCCCGTTGGACACCTTCGATGAGAAACACAGCCCGTTGGCACAACTTCAATGGGCAAACAACTCGTTGGAAAAGTCTTTAGGTTCTTTCGGTGGGAAAAACAGTCTATAGGGCAGCTTCGGTGGGAAAATAGGTCGTTGACAAGATCGCTAGGCACCTTAGGTGGTAAAACATTCCACTGGGCACCTTCGGTGAAAAAACAATCAGTTGGCACACATTCGGTAGGCAAAATAGCCCATTGGCACATCTTCGATGGGTAAAACAACCCGTTGGCACACCTTTGGGAGATAAAACAGCTAGTAGTCACACCTTTGGTGGGTAAAACAACCCGTTGGTACATTCGTTAGGCACCTTCAGTGGGCAAAACAACCCTTTGAAAAGGTCACAATGTTCTTTTAGTGGGAAAAACAATCCATGGGGCAGCTTCGGTGAGAAAATAGGCCGTTATCACAATTGCTAGGCACCTTAAGTGATAAGATAGTCCGTTAGGCACCTTCGGTGTAAAAACAGCCCGTTGGCACACCTTCAGTGGAAAGTCAGCCCGTTGGCACACCTTTGATGGGAAAAACAACCTGTTGACACAGTCGCTAGATACTTTTGGTTGGCAAAATAGCCCATTGGGCACCTTCAACGGGAAATACAGCCTGTTGGCACAAGTTCGGTTAGTAAAACAACCAGTTGGAAAAGTCACTAGGTGCTTTGGTGGGAAAAATAGGCCGTTGGCATGGTCACTAGACACTTTAGGTGGTAAAGTAGTCCGTTGGGCATCTTTGGTGGAAAAGTAGCTAGTTGGCAAAGTGGCTAGGTTCCTTCGATGGGAAAAATTATCCGTGGGCCACTGTCAGTGGGAAAAATAGACCATTGGTACACTTTTAGTGGCCAAAATAGCCCGTTAGCACAGTCACTAGGAATTTAAGGTGGGAAAACAATCTGTTGGGGACCTTTAGTGGCAAATTAGCTCAATGGCACAACTTTAGTTGCAAAATAGCCCAATGGCACACTTCCGATGGGTATTACAGCCCGTTGGCACAGACGCTAGGCACTTTCGGTGGGAAAAATAGCCCGTTGCCACATCTTTGATAGGCAAAAGAGCTCATTGGCACACCTTTGGTTGGCAAAGCAGCCCATTAGCACATCTTCAATTTGCAAAATAGCCCGTTGACATAATCGCTAAGTACCTTTGGTCAAAAAACTGCTTGTTGGGAATCATCGATGGGAAACATAGCCTGTTGGCACACCTTTGATTAGTAAAACAGCCCGCTGGTATAGTCACTAGGCATCTTCAGTGTGAAAAATAGCCTGTTGGACATGTTCAGTGGCAAACATAACTCGTTGGAACAATTTTGGTGGGCAAAATAACCTGTTGACACGGTCACTTGGAACCTTTGATGGGAAAAACAGTCCATTGGAACACCTTTGGTGGAAAAATAGCACATTGGCAATCCTTTAGCGGGAAAAACTACCCATTGGCACACCTTAGATGCGAAAAGCAGCACATTGGCATGTTTGTAGGATCGCTAGGTGCCTTCGAAGGGAAAATGGGTACCTTAGGTGATAAGATAGTCCGTTAGGCACCTTCAGTGTGAAAACAGCCCGTTGGCACACCTTTGACGGGCAAAAAAATCTGTTGACACAGTCGCTAGGCACTTTTGGTTGGCAAAATAGCCTATTGGGCACCTACGATGGGAAATACAGCCTGTTGGCACAAGTTTGGTGGGTAAAACAACCCGTTGGAAAAGTCTCTAGGTGCTTTAGTGGGAAAAATAGACCGTTGGCACGGTCACTAGACACTTTAGGTGGTAAAGTAGTCCATTGGGCATCTTTGGTGGAAAAATAGCCAATTGGCAAAGTGGCTAGGTTCCTTCGATGGGAAAAACTATCCGTGGGCCACTGTCAGTTGGAAAAATAGACCATTGGTACACTTTTAGTGGCCAAAAAGCCCGTTAGCACAGTCACTAGGAATTTAAGGTGGTAAAACAATATGTTGGGGACCTTTAGTGGAAAATTAGCTTATTGACACAACTTCAGTTGCAAAATAGCCCAATGGCACACCTTTGATGGGTATTACAGCCCATTGGCACAGTCGCTAGGCACTTTCGGTGGGAAAAACAGCTCGTTGCCACATCTTTGATAGGTAAAAGAGCTCATTGGCACAACTTTGGTGGGCAAAGCAGCCCATTGGCACATCTTCGATTTGCAAAATAACCCGTTGACATAATCACTAAGTACCTTTGGTCAAAAAACTACTGGTTGGGCATCATCGATGGGAAACACAGCCTGTTGGCACACCTTCGATTAGTAAAACAGCCCGCTGGAATAGTCACTAGGCACCTTCAGTGTGAAAAATAGCCTGTTGGGCATGTTCAGTGGAAAATACAATTCGTTGGAACATTTTTTGTGGGCAAAATAACCTGTTGACACGGTCACTTGGAACCTTTGATGGGAAAAACAGTCCATTGGAACACCTTTGGTGGAAAAATAGCACATTGGCAATCCTTTAGCGGGAAAAACTACCCATTGGCACACCTTAGATGCGAAAAGCAGCACATTGGCACGTTTGCAGGATCGCTATGCACCTTCAATGGGAAAAACAGCATGTTGACACAGTCGATAGGCACCATTAGTGGGCAAAATAGCCCGTTGGCATGGTCGTGAGGCACCTTAGGTGGGAAAAGCAGTCCATTGGGCACCTTTGGTGGGAAAAGCAACACGTTGGCACACCTTTAGTGGGAAAAACAACCTATTGGCACACCTTCAGTGGGAAACACAACCTGTTGGCACACCTTCAGTGGGTAAAATAGCCTGTTGGTAAAGTCACCAGCTGCGTTCGATGGGAATAACAGTGCATAGGGTAACTTCGTTGGGAAAACAGCTCGTTGGCACATATTCGGTTGCCAAAATAGCCCATTGGCATGGTCACTAGGTACCTTAGGTTAGAACAACAGCCCATTAGCACAGTTTTGGTTGGTGAAGCAGCCGATTTGCACACCTTCAATTGGCAAAGCATCCCGTTAACATGGTCGCTAGACACCTTTAGTGGGAAAAAAACCCTGTGGCTCGGTCATTAGGCACCTTAGATGGAAAAAATAGTCAGTTGGGTAACTTTGGCTAGAAAGTTACCCTTACCACACCTTCAGGAGGCAAAACAACCCATTGGCATACCTTCGGTGGATAAAACAACCCGTTGGCCTGGTCGCTTGACACCTTCAGGGGAAAATAGCCCATTAGGCACCTTTGGTGAGAAACAAAACTAGTTGGCAAAACAACCTACTAGCAAAGTCACTAGGTGCCTTCAGTGGGAAAAACAGCTCGTTGAAACATCTTTGGTAGGAAAAAGATCCTATTGGCACACCTCTGGTGCATAAAACAGCTCGTTAACATATTTTTGGGGCGCAAAATAGCACATTGGCATGATCGCTAGGCACCGTAGGTGGGAAAAATAACACATTGGCACACCTTCAATGGGAAAAATAACGAGTTGACACGGTTGATAGGCGCCTTTGGTGGGCAAAATAGCTCGCTGGCACGGTAGCCATGATCCTTAGCAGGGAAAAACTATTCGTTGGGCACTTTCGATGTGAAAAAAACATGTTGGCACACATTCGGTGGAAAAATATCCCATTGTCACACCTCCAGTGGGAAAAAAACACGTTGGCACTCATTCGGTGGGAAAAATTGTTTGTTTGGCACCTTCGGTGGGAAAAATAACCCATTGGCACACCTTCGGTGGGAAAAACCACACGTTGGCACATCTTGGGTGGGAAAAATAGTCCATTGGCACACCTTGGATGGAAAAAAAGCATATTGGCACGTTGGCATCGTTGTTGGGCACCTTCAGTGGGAAAAACAGCTCATTGGCACACCTTTAGTGGGAAAGCAACTCGTTGGCACACCTTAGGTGTGAAAAACAGTCCGTTGGGCACTCTCGGAGGGAAACACAACCTGTTGGCACACCTTCGATGGGCAAAACAATTTGTTGGCACAATCACTAGGCACCTTCGATGGGAAAAACAGTCTATTGGCACACCTTTGGTGGGAAAAATAGAATCTTAGCCTAACTTTGGTGGGAAAACTGCCCATTTTCACAACTTTGATGGTAAAAATAGCCTGTTGGCACAGTTGCTAGGCACCTTCGGTGGGAAAAAAGCCCATTGGAACACCTTAGATAGGAAAAGCAGCACATTTACATATTGGCATGGTCGATAGGACCTTCGTTGGGCAAAATAGCTCGTTGGCATGGTCGCTAGGCACCTAAGATGGGAAAAACAGTTCGTTGGTCACCTTTGGTGGGAAAAATAGCACGTTGGCACTCCTTCGGTGAGAAAAGAAACCTGTTGGCACATCTTTGGTGGGAAATTAACCCATTGGCACACCTCAGGTGGGAAACCATTCTATTGGCAAAGTCGCCAATTGCCTTCTATGGGAAAAACAATCCATTTAGGTGGGAAAATAGCCCATTGGCACACAAAATAGCCCGTTGGAATGGTCGCTAGGCACACCTTTAGTGGGAAAACTGCCATTTTCACAACTTCGATGGGAAAAATAGCACGTTGATGCGTTGGCATAGTTGCTAGGCACCTTCGATGGGAAAAACAGCCTATTGGACCACCTTAGATAGGAAAAACAACACGTTTGCATGTTGGCACAATCGTTAGGCACCTTCGGTTGGAAAACCAGGCCATTGCCACACATTCGATGGGAAAAGCAGCAAGTTGGCATGGTCGATAGGCACCTTTGATGGGCAAAATAGCTCATTGGCATGATTACTAGGCACCTAAGGTGGGAAAAATAGTTCGTTGGGCACCTTGGGTGGGAAAAATAGCACGTTGGCAGACCTTCGGTGGGAAAAACAACCTATTAGCACATATTTGGTGGGAAATACAACTCGTTGGCATTCCTTAGGTGTGCAAACCATTCTATTGGCAAAGTCGTCAGCTACCTTTTTGTGGGAAAAACAATCCATTTACGTGTAAAAAATAGCCCATTGACGTGTAAAAAATAGCCTATTGACATACCTTCGTAGGCTAAACAACCTGTTGGCACATCTTTGTAAGGGAAAATAGCTCATTGACACACCTTCAGTGGGCAAAACCACTCGTTGGCACGATCGTTAAACACCTTTAGGAGGATAAACATATCATGGCGGACATTCGGTAGGAAAATAGCCCGTTGGCATAGTTGCTAGGCACCTTAGGTGTCAAAAATAGTTAGTTGTGCACCTTCGGTGAGAAAAACAACTCGTTGGTACACCTTTGGGAAGAAAAATAGCCTGTTGACAAAACTTCAGTGGCCAAAACACCTTGTTGATATGGTCACTAGGCACCTTCGGTGGGTAAAATAGCCCGTTTGGCAACTTTGGTGGGAAACACAACCCATGGGCACACCTTTGGTGGGCAAAACAACCCATTAGGAAAGTCACTAGGTGCTTTCGGTTGGAAAAATAGCCCGTTGGCACCCATTCAAAGGCCAAACTAGCCCATTGACAATGTCGCTAAGCACATTAGGTGGCAAAAATTGTCCGTTGGGGACATTAAGTGGAAAAACAGACCATTGGCAATCCTTTGGTAGCAAAGTAGCCCATTGTCACACCTTCAGTGGGCAAAACAGCCCGTTAGAAAAATCGCTAGCTGCTTTTAATGAGAAAACAATCCCTGGGGCAATTTCGGTGGGTAAAACAACTCTTTGGCACAGTTGTTAGGAGCCTTCGGTGGGAAAAATAACCCATTGGCATAGTTAAAGGCAGCTAACTCATTGGCATGCCTTTAAGAGGCAAAACAACCAGTTGGCACACCTTTGATGGGCAAAACACCCTATTAGCACAGTCGCTAGGCACTTTTAGTGGGCAAAATCCATTGGCCACTTTTGGTGGGAAACACAGCCCATTGAAACAGCTTTCGTGGGCAAGACAGCCTATTGGAAAAGTTGCTAGGTGCTTTTGGTGGCAAAAATAGTCCATGGGGCAGCTTCAGTGTGAAAAATAGGTCATTGACACGGTTGCTAGGCACCTTAGTTGGTAAAATAGTCCGTTGGGCACCTTCGGTGAAAAAACAAACCATGGGCACACCTTCGGTAAGCAAAACAGCCCATTGGCACATCTTCTGTGGGTAAAACAGCCCATTGGCAAAGTGGCTAGGTGCCTTCGATGGGAAGAACTATCTATAAGGCACCTTTGGTGAGAAAAATAACCCATTGGTACACTTTTGGTGTTTAAAACAAGCAGTTGACATGGTCCTTAGGCACTTAAGGTGGGAAAAATAGTCTGTTGGGCACCTTTGGTGGGAAAAACAACCTGTTGGCACAACTTTGGTGGGCAGTATAGCCTATTGGCGTGGTCACTAAGCACCTTTGACAGGAAAAACAGTTCATTGCCAAATCATTGGTAGGGAAAAGAGCTCGTTGGCACACCTTTGGTAGGTAAAGCAGCCCATTGTCAAACCTTCAGTGTGCAAAAATAGCCCGTTGACACATTAGCTAAGTGCCTTTGGTAAAAAAAACTACTCGTTGGGCATCATCGGTGGGAAACACATCTCGTTGGCACACCTTTGATGGGCAAAATAGCCCGTTGGCACTGTCACTAGGCACCTTCGGTATGAAAAACTGCCCCTTGGGCATGTTCGATGGGAAACACAACAAGTTGGCGCACCATTGGTGTGCAAAACAGCTCGTTGGCATGGTTCCTAAACACCTTAGGTGAGAAAAACAATCTGTTGGGCACTTCACTGGGAAAAACAACACGTTGGCACACTTTTAGTAGGAAAAACAACCTATTGGCACACCTTCGATAGGAAACACAGCCTGATGGCACACCTTCGATGAGTAAAACAGCCTGTTGGCAAAGTCACTAGCTGCCTTTTAAGGGAAAAATAGTCCATGGGGCATCTTCGCTGTGAATAATAGCTCGTTGGCACACATTCGGTAGCCAAAATAGCCCATTTGCATGGTCGCTAGGCACCTTAGGTGGGAAGAACAGCCCATTGGCACACCTTCAGTTGACAAAACAATCGATTGGCACATCTTCGATAGGCAAAACAATCTGTTGGCATACCTTCAGTGGGTAAAACGACTCGTTGGGATGGCCACTAGGCAACTTCGATGGGAAAAACAGTCTGTGGTGAACATTCGGTGGGAAAAATAGCCCGTTGCCACCATCACTAGGCACCTTAACTGATAAAAACAATCAGTTGGGCACCTTCAGCTGGAAAAATATCCCTTGCCACACCTTTGAGAGGTAAAACAACCTGTTGGCACACCTCTGGTGGGCAATACAGCCCATTGGCATAGTCATTTGTCATCTTCGGCTGGGAAAATAGCTCATTGGCACATCTTTGGTAGGCGAAAGAGCCCATTGGCACACCTTTGTGGGCGAAACAACACATTGGCATGACAGCTAGGAAGCTTAGGTGGGAAAAATAGTCAATTGGGCACCATCAGTGGGAAAAACAACATGTTGGCACACCTTCGGTGGGTAAAATAGCCCTTCGAAAAAGTTGCTAGCTGCCTTCAGTGGGAAAAATAGTCCATGGAGCATCTTCATTAGGAAAATAGCCCATTGGCACACATTCGGTGGCCAAAATAGCCCTTGGGCATGGTCGCTGGCACCTTAATTGGGAACAACAGCCTGTTGGCACACCTTTGGTTGGAAAAACAGCCAATTGGCATACCTTCAGTAGGAAAAACAACCTATTGGCACACCTTCAGTGGGCAAAACAGTCCATTGGTATGGTCGCGAGGCACCTTCGGTGGGAAAATAGTTCTTGGCGGACATTCGAAGGGAAAAATAGCCCGTTGGCACGGTCACTAGGCACTTTAGGTGGAAAAATAGTCAATTAGGTACCTTCAATTGGCAGCACCTTCGAGAGGCAAAACAGCCTATTGGCACACCTTCAGTGGACAAAACAACCTGTTGGCACAGTCGCTAGGCACGTTCGGTGGACAAAATAGCCCATTGGGCAATGAGAAACACAACCTATTAGCACCACTTCGGTAGGCAAAAAAACTCGTTGAAAAGGTCCCTTGGTTCCTTTGGTGGGAAAAACAATCCGTGGAACATCTTTAATGAGAAAAATAAACTACTGGCGCACATTCGGTAACCCAAATAAGCTGTTGGCACGATCACTAGGCACCTTAACTGGTAAAAATAGTCCGTTGGGCACCTTCCATGGAAAAACAACCTGTTGGCACACTTTTGGTAGGCAAAACAACTGGTTGGCACACCTTTGGTGTGGAAAATAGCTGGTTGGCAAAGTCGTTAGGTGCCTTTGATGGGAAAAATAGCCTGTTGGAGCACTTTTCATGGCCAAAATGGCTTATTGGCACGGTTGCTATGCACCTTAGGTGGGAAAAACAATCCGTTGGACACCCTTAGTGGGAAAAACAACCGGTTGTCACAACTTTGGTAGGAAAAATAGCCCGTTGGCACACCTCCAGTGGGTAAAATAGCCTATTGGCAAAGTCACCAGCTACTTTTGGTGGGAAAAACAATCCATGGGGCATCTTTGTTGGGAAAAACAATCAGCTGGCACACATTTAGTGGCCAAAATAGCCCATTGGCATGGTTGCTAGGCGTCTTAGGTGGGAACAACAACCCGTTGGCGCACCTTCGGTTGGCAAAATAGTCAATTGGCATACCTTTGGTAGGCAAAATAGCCCATTGACAGACCTTCAATGGGCAAAACATGCCGTTGGCATTGTTGCTAGGCACCTTCGATGGCAAAACAGTTCGTGAAGGACATTCGATGGGAAAAATAGCCTGGTGCCATAGTCACTAGGCACCTTAAGTGGCAAAAATAGTCAGTTGGGCCCCTTCGGCGGGAAAAATAGCCCTTGCCAGAACTTCGGGAAGTAAAACAAAATATTGGCACACCACTAATGGGCAATACAGCCCACTGGCTTATCTTGGGTACATAAAATAGCCCGTTGGCACGATTGCTAAGCAACTTTGATGGCAAAAATAACCCGTTGGGCACCTTTGGTGGGAAACACAGCTCGTTGGCACACCTTCGATGGGGCAAATAGCTTGTTGATGCAGTCACTAAGCACCTTCAGTGGGAAAAATAACCCCTTGGCACACCTTCGGTGGGAAAAACGACACATTGGCATAGTTGATAGGCACCTTTGGTAGGTAAAATAGCACTTTGATATGATCAATAGGCACCTTCAGTTGGTAAAACTGCTCCTTAGCACACCTTTACTGGGATAAACAACACGTTGGCACACCTTAGGTGGGAAAAACAACCCATTGGCACACCTTTGATGAGAAAAATAGCACATTGGCATGTTGGCATCATTGCTGGACACATTTAGTGGGAAAACAACCCATTGGCACATCTTCAGTGGGAAAAATAACATGTTGGCAGAGTTGATAGGCACATTCGGTATGAAAAACATCTCATTGGGCACCCTCAGTGGGAAGCACAGCTCGTTGGCACACCTTCAGTGGGTAAAACAACCGGTTGGCACTGTCCCTAGGCACCTTTAGTGGGAAAAACAGTACATTGGGCACCTTCGGTGGGAAAACAACACGTTGGCACACCTTCAGTGGGGAAAGCAGCTTATTGACACACCTTCAGTTAGTGGGAAACACAGTCGGTTGGGCCTTTAGTTTGCAAACCAGCTTGTTGGCAAACTTGCTAGCTGCCTTCGATGGGGAAAATAGTCCGTGGGGTACCTTTGATGGGAAAAATAGCCCGTTAGCACACATTTGGCGACCAAAATAACCCATTGGCATGATCGTTAAGCACCATAGGTGGGTAAAATAGCCCATTGGAACACCTTCGGCAGACAAAATAGCCTGTTGGCACACCTTTGGCCTGCAAACTAGCCATTTGGCATGCCTTCGGTCGGCAAAATAACATGTTGAAACAATCATTAGGCACCTTCCGTGGAAAAACATGTTGCGGCAGACATTCAGTGGGAAAAATAGTCTGTTGGCACAGTCACTAGGCACCTTAAGTGGCAAAAACAATTAGTTGAGCACATCAACAAAAAAATAACATGTTGGCACACTTTCAGGAAGAACAATAGCCTATTGGCATAGCTTCGACGGGCAAAACAGTCAGTTGATATGGTCACTAGGCACCTTCGGTGGGCAAATTAGCCCGTTGGGCATCATGAGTAGAAAACACAACCCATCGAAATGTTCTATAGGCACCTTCAGTGGGACAAATAGCCCATTGACACAGTATCCATGCACTTTAGCTAGAAAAACAGTCCGTTCGGTACCTTCAGTTGGAAAATAGCACATTGGCACACCTTTAGTAGGAAAAACAGATCGTTGGCACACCTTTGGTGGGAAAAAAGAATGTTGGCATGGTCGCTAGGCACCTTCGGTGGGAGAAACAACACGTTGGCACAACTTCGGTAGGAGAAACAACATGTTGGCATACCTTTGATGGGAAAAACAGCCCATTGATACATTTTTTATGGGAAAAAAGCCCTTTGGCACGTTGACATCGTTGCTGGGCACCTTCAGTGGGAAAAATAGCCCATTGGCACACCTTCGATTGGAAAAACAACACCTTGGCATGGTTGATAGACATATTTGGTGAGAAAAACTACCCATTAGACACCCTTGGTGGGAAAGAAATCCTTGTGGCACACCTTCGGTGGATAGAATAGCATGTTGGCATGGTCACTAGGCACCTTTAGCGGTAAAACAATCAGTTGGGCGCTTTAAAAGCTCATTGGCACACCTTTGGATGGCAAAACAGCCTATTGACAAAATCGCTAGGTTCCTTCGATGGGAAAACTACCCATGGGGCACCTTCGGTGGGAAAAATAGCTCATTGGAACATTTTTAGTGGCCAAAATAGCCCGTTGGCACGGTTGCTATAAACTCGCTAGGTTCCTTTGATGGGAAAACTACCTGTGGGGCACCTTCAGTGGGAAAAATAGCTCATTGGAACATTTTTAGTGGCCAAAATTGCCTGTTGGCATGGTTGCTAGGCATTTAAGGTGGGAAAAACAGTTCGTTGGGCACCTTTAGTGGGATAACAAACTATTGGCACAACTTTTGTAAGTAAAATAGCCTAATGGCACACCTACGGTGGGCAATACAGCCCGTTGGCACGATCGCTAGGCACCTTCGGCGGGAAAAACAGCTCATTGCCTCATCTTTGGTAGGTAAAAGAGCCAGTTGGCACACCTTTGGCTAGTAAAGGAGCCCGTTGGCACTATCGCTAAGCACCTTCGGTCTAAAAAACTACTCATTGGCATCTTCGGTGGGAAACACAGCCAGTTGTCGCACCTTCGATAAGCAAAATAACCTTTTGGCATGGTGAAAGACACCTTCGATAGGCAACGTTAGTGTGAAAGATAGCATGTTAGGCTTGTTTGATAGGAAACACAGCCCGTTGGCATATTTTCGGTGGGCAAAATAGCCTATTGACATGGTTGCTAGGCATCTTTGGTGGGAAAAACAGCCCGTTAAAACACCTTTGGTGGGAAAAACAACACGTTGGTAATCCTTTGATGGGAAAAACTGCCTATTGGCACACGTTCGATGGGAAAAGTAACACGTTGGCGCATTTGTACGATCGCTAGGCACCTTAGTGGGAAAAACAACACATTGGCACGGTCAATAGGCACTGTCAATGGGCAAAATAGGCCATAGGCATGGTCGTTAGGAACCTTAGGTGGGAAAAATAGTCAGTTTGGCACTTTTAGTGGGAAAAACAGCACATAGGCACACCTTCAGTGAGAAAAACAACCTGTTCGCACACCTTCGATGGGAAACACCATCAGTGGGTAAAATATCCCATTGGCAAAGTCACTAGCTACCTTTAATGGGGCATCTTTGTTAGGAAAAACAGCCCATTGGCACACAATCGGTGACTAAAATAGCTTATTGGCATGGTCGCTAGGCACCTTAGGTGGGAACAATAGCCCGTTGGATATCTTTGGTTGGCAAAACAGCTGATTGGCACACCTTCAGCAGGCAAAATAGGTCATTAGCACACCTTCGATGGGAAAAATAGCACGTTGGCACAATCAGAAGGCGTCTTTAGTAGGAAACAAAGCCCATTGGAATCCCTTCGATTAGAAAAGCTGCACGCTTGTACTTTGGGATAATTGTTAGACACCTTCGGTGGGAAAACCAACCCATTGGCAAACCTTTGGTAGGAAAAGCAACAAGTTGGCATGATCGACAGGCACCTTTGGTTGGCGAAATAGCCCGTTGGCACTGTCGCCAGGCACCTTAGGTAGGAAAAACAGTTCGTTGGGTACCTTTGATGGGAAAAATAGCACGTTGGCACACTTTCAATGGGAAAAGCAACATGTTGGCACACCTTAGGTGGACAAAACAATATGTTGGCATAGTCACAAACTACGTTCGATCAAAAAATAGTACATTTAGGTGGGAAAAATAGTCTGTTGGTACACAGTTGACGGCCAAAACAGCTCGTTGGTAGGGTCGCTAGGCCCCTTAGATGTAAAAATAGCCCATTGGCACACCTTCGATGGGAAAAGCAACACGTTGGTATGTTTGCACGATCGCTAGGCACCTTAGGTGGGAAAAACAACAAGTTGGCACAGTTACTAGGCACCTTAGGTAGGAAAAATAGTCTATTGGGCACCCTCATTGGGAAAAACAGCATGTTGGCACATCTTTAGTGAGAAAAACAGCCTGTTGGCATACCTTCGGTGGGAATCACGGCCTACTGCCACACCATCGGTGGGTAAAATAGCCCGTTGGCAAAATCGCTAGCTGCCTTCAGTGTGAAAAACTATCCATGGGGCATCTTTGTTGGGAAAAATAGCTCGTTGATATGCATTCGGTGGCCAAAAGAGCTTGTTGGCACACCTTTAGTAAGCAAAACAACCCGTTGGCACACCTTCAGTGAGCAAAACAGTTCATCGGTTTGGTCACTAGCCACCTTCGGTAGGAAAACAGTCCGTGGCAGACATTTAGTAGGAAAAATAGCCCATTGGCATGGTCACTGGACTCCTTAGGTGGCAAAAACAGTTAGTTGGGCACCTCTGTCGGGAAAATAGCCCTTGCCACACCTTCTGGAGGCAAAACAGCACGTTGGCACATCTTTAGCAAAACAACCTGTTGGCATGGTCGCAAAGCACCTTCGGTGGGCAAAATTGCCCATTGGGCACGTTTGGTGAGAAACATAACTCGTTGGCACCCCTTCAGTGGGTAAAACAACCCACTGGCAAGGTTGCTAGGTGCCTTCAATGGGAAAAAAAAGTCTATGGGGCATCTTTGGTGAGAAAAAAGACCTTTGGCGCATATTCGGTAACTAAAATAAGCTATTGGCATAGTCGTTAGGCACCTTAGGTGACAAAAATAGTCTATTGGGCACTTTTAATGGAAAAACAACCCGTTGGCCCACTTTTGGTAGGCAAAACAGCCCGTTGACACATTTTTGGTGGGCAAAATAGACTGTTGGCAAAGTCACTAGATGCCTTCGATGGGGACAATAGACCGTGGGGAACCTTCGGTGGGAAAAACAACCCCTTGCCGCACTTTTAGTGGCTAAAATAGCTCTTTGGCATAGTTGCCAGGTAGCTTAGGTGGAAAAAAACAATCCTGTGGGCACCTTCGGTGAGAAAAACGGCCCGTTGGCACACCTTTGTTAAGCAAAATAGCCCGTTGGCACACCTCTGGTGGGCAGTACAACCCCTTGGCATAATCACTAGGCATCTTCAATGGGAAAATCATCTCGTTGGCACATCTTTGTTAGGAAAAAAAGAGTCTGTTGGCACATCTTTGGTGGGCAAACCAGCTCATTGGCACGATCGCTAAGTAACTTTGATGGGAGAAACAGCTTGTTGGGCATCTTTGGTAGGAAACACAGCTCGTTGGCACACCTTCGATGGGCAAAACAGCTCGTGGGCACAGTTGCTAGGCACGTTCGGTAGGAAAAATAACCTATTAGCATATCTTTAGTGGGAAAAAGAAAACGTTGGCATGGTCGATAGGCACCTTCACTGGATAAAATAACACATTGGCATGATCTCTTGGCACCTTCGGTGGGAAAAACTGCCTGTTGGCACACCTTCGGTGGGTAAAACAACACGTTGGCACAACTTGGGTGGAAAAAATAGCCTATTGGCACACCTTTCATGGGAAAAACAACACAATAGCTTGTTGACATCATTGCTAGCCACCTTTAGTGGGAAAAACAGTCCATTATGTTCGGTGGGAAAAACAGTACGTAGGCACAACTGATTGGACAACTGATTGGGACCTTTGTTGTGAAAAATAGCCCATTTCACACCATCAGCATGAAAGACAGCCCATTGGCACGCCTTTGATAGGTAAAACAGCTAGTTGACTCAGTCACTAGGCACCTTTGGTGAGAAAAATAATCCATTGGTTACCTTTAGTGGGAAAAACAACACGTTGGCACACCTTTGGTGGGAAAAGCAACCTATTCGAACACCTTCGGTGGGAAACACAGTTCGTTTGCACACTTTCGATGGGCAAAATAGCCCGTTGGCAAAGTCGCTAGCTGCCTTCAGTGGGGAAAACAGTCCATGGGGCATCTTTTGCGGGAGAAAATAGCTATTTGGCATACCTTCAGTGGGCAAAATAACCCGTTGGCACAGTCATTAGGCATCTTTGCTAGGAAAAACATATCGTGGCAGACATTCAGTGGGAAAAATAATCTGTTGGCAGACATTCAGTGGGAAAAATAGCCCGTTAGCTCACATTCGGTGGACAAAATAGCCTATTGGCTTGATCGTTTTGCACATTATGTGGCAAAAACAATTCGTTGGGCACATTCGGTGCAAAAATAGCCTATTGGCACTCCTTTGGCAGGCAAAACAGCCAGCTGGCACACCTTCGGTGGGTAAAACAACCCAATGGCAAAGTTGTAAGGTGCCTTCGATGGGAAAAAAGCATGTTGGCAAGGTCGCTAGGTGTCTTCTATAGGAGAAACAGATCATTGGCACACCTTCGGTGGGAAAAACAACACGATGGCACACCTTTGGTGGGAAAAACAGCCCATTGGCACACCTTTGGTGGGAAAAATAGCACATTGGCATGTTAACATCGTTGCTGGCTACCTTTAGTGGAAAAAAACCCATTGGCATACCTTTGATGGGAAAAACAGCCTATTGACACACCTTCAGTAGGTAAAACAACCTATTGGCCCAGTCATTAGCCACCTTCGGTGCTAAAAACCATTCATTGGCTCCCCTTTGGCTGAAGAAACAACACGTTAGCACAATGTTTGTGAGAAAAACAACCCATTGGTAGACATTTGATGGGAAAAATAGCACATTGGCACATTGGCACAGTCGTTAGGCACCTTCGGTTGGAAAAATAGCCCATTGGTACACCTTTGATGGGAAAAGTTATGCGTTGGCATGTTAGCAAGATCGATAGGCACAATTAGTGGGCAAAATAGCCCGTTGGCACGGTCGCTAGGCACTTTAGGTGGAAAAAACAGTTCGTTGGGCACCTTTAGTGGGAAAAACAACACATTGGCACATCGTCAATGAGAAAAATAGCCTGTTTGCACACCTTTGGTGGGAAACACAGCCTATTGGCACACCATCGATGGGTGAAATAGCTCGTTACAAAGTCACTAGCTGCCTTCAATAGGAAAAACGGTCCATGGGGCATCTTCATTAGGAAAATAGCCCGTTGGCACAAATTTAGTGGTCAAAATGGCACGCTGGCATGGTCACTAGGCACTTAGATAGGAAAAAAAGCCTATTGGCACACCTTCGGTTAGCAAAACATCCGATTGGCACATCTTTGGTAGGTAAAATAGCCCGTTGGAACACCTTCAAAGGAGAAAACAACTCATTGGTATGGTCGCTAGGCACCTCTGATGGGAAAACAGTTTGTGGTGTACATTCGATGGGAAAAATAGCCAATTGGCATGGTTGCTAGGCACTTTGATTGGGAAAAACAATCTGTTGGGCATCTTCAGTGGGAAAAATAGCCCGTTGGCACACCTTTGGTAGGCAATACATCACGTTGGCACACCTTCGGTGGGTAGTACAGCCTGTTGGCATAGTCACTAGGCATCTTCGGTGGGAAAAGCAGCTCGTTGGCACATCTTTGGTAGGCGAAAGAGCCCGTTATCACACCTTTGGTGGGCAAAACATTCCGTTGGTAGATCTTCAGTGCGTAAAACAACCTGTTGGCACAATCGCTAAGTAACTTTGATAGGAAAAATAGCCCATTAGGCTTCTTTTGCTGGAAACACAGATTGTTGGCACACCTTCGATGGGCAAAACAGCTCGTTGGCATGGTTGCTAGGCACCTTTGATGGGAAAATAACCCATTGGCACACCTTCGGTGGGAAGAACAACATGTTGGCACGGTTGATAGGCACCTTCAGCAGATAAAATAACACGTTGGCACAGTCACTGGGCACCTTTGGTTGGAAAAACCACCTATTGGCAGACCTTCGGAGGGAAAAACAACACATTAGCACACATTCGGTGAGAAAAACTGCCTGTTGGCACACCTTTGATGGGAAAACAACATGTTGGCATGTTAACATCATTGCTGGGCAAGTTTAATAGGAAAATAGCCCATTGACACAACTTTGGTGGGAAAAAAAATGTTGGCACAGTCGATAGGCACCTTCAGTGTGAAAAACAGCCCGTTGTGCACCATCGATAGGAAACATAGCCCTGTTGGCACATCTTTGGTGAGCAAAATAGCGAGTTGACACGGTCATTAGGTACCTTCTATGGCAAAAACAGTTCGTTGGGCACCTTCGGTGGGAAAAACAACACTTTGGCACACCTTCAGTGGGAAAAAAATCTGTTGGCACACCTTCGGTAGGAAAAATAGTCTGTTGGCACACCTTCGGTGGAAAATATAGTCTATTGGCACATCTTCGGTGGGCAAAACATCCCGTTGGCAAAGTCGCTAGTAGCCTTCGGTGGGAAAAACAATCCGAGGGGCACCTTTGGTAGAAAAAACATCCTGTTAGCATACATTCGACGGTCAAAATAGCCCATTGGCATGGTAGCTAGGCACTTTAGGTGGGTAAAACAGCCCGTTGGCACACCTTTGGTCTGTATAATAGCCATTTGGCACACCTTCAGTGGGCAAAATAATCCGTTAGCATAGTCGTTAAGCACCTTCGGTGGGAAAAACATTTCGTGGTAGAGAGTCAGTGGGAAAAATAATCCATTGGTAGACATTTGGTGGGAAAATAGTTCGTGGCAAAGTCGCTAGGTACTTTTAGTGGGAAAACAACCTATTGGTGCACATTCGACGGCTAAAATATCTGTTTAGCACAGTCATTATGTACATTAGGTGGCAAAAACAGTTCGTTGGGCACATTTGGTGGAAAAACAACCCATTGGCACACATTCAGTAGGCAAAACAACCCGTTTGCACACCTTCAGTGGGAAAAATAGTCCATTGGCGAAGTTGTTAGGTGCCTTCAACGGGAAAAACAGTCCACGGGGTAGCTTCGGTGGGAAAAATAAGTCATTGGCATGGTCGCTAGGCACCTTTAGTGGTAAAACAATCCATTGGGCATCTTTGGTGGAAAAGTAGCTCGTTCGTATACCTTTCGATGGCAAAACAGCCCGCTAGCAATGTCGCTAGGTGCCTTCGATGGGAAAAACTATCTGTGGGGCACATTCGGTGGGAAAAACAACAAATTGGTACACTTTTAGTGGCCAAAATAGCCTATTGGCTCGGTTGCTAGGCATTTAAGGTGGGAAAAACAGTCCGTTGGGAACCTTCAGTGGGAAAACAACCCATTGGCATAACTT
>JAOTAY010036172.1:0-23383 GCA_025629805.1 Erythroxylum baracoense
TGAAGATTGGACCAATCGGCCTGTGGATCATTACGAATGGGCTCGGGCCCAGCACGACCGACTCGACCATACCAAATCGCATTGTGACCAAGTGGGTATATTTACATCTATATCACTGAGTCGGTAATCTGTGTGGATATATAAGATGCCGCCATCAGTATATGTTTACTTGCCCCCTTCACGGTTGTAGCTGATTGTTCTTGTTAGTGATTGCTTTGCTATGGCCGAGAAGGATAAGAGGAGAGACTCATCGGAGTTCTTTTTGGATGATGAGGATGACAATGGTCAGGATGTTGAAGTGAACAAGATTGAGAACGCAGAGAGCAGTGATGGAGAAGGAGAAGAAGAAGAAGTTGAGAATGGTGATCAGAGTGATGATGGGACTTTTTACTCTCAACAATGGCCACAGAGTTATAGGTAACTTTAGTTCTCTCCATATTCTTGAAGGGGTGACTTCGTGATTCGTTGTTTTTATGTTGATTCTTCATTGTAGGTTAGCTCGTTTCAGTGTCTTCTTTGGAATTCCTTTCTTTAGGTTGATATGGAAAGGATAAATCTTGTGTAAATTAAAGAAGTACTCTGTTGTACTGGTATGGCCAAGCTAAAAATTTTCAGTTTAACTCATCATCGTCACTCTTTAAGCGAAATACCGAAATACCATAGTTCATGTTCTGATGAGATCATAACTTCTCTAGGTTGCGAAGAAAACAATTTACTTCGAGAGCTTTTCATTGTCTTTAATGTTAGGAAAAGTTCAGGAGTGCCTTTCTTTATTTTCCAATTGAGATTATCCCTTTTGAAGCTGAACTTATTTGCAGTTTTCTTTGCTCTGTGGATGGTTTTTCTAGAACTATCTTTTTATTCAGATTCTAAGTTTTTCATGAACTAGTTTCTCTACGATAAAGGGAACATGAGTTGAATTCTTGGTTTCCTTTAAGTTGGACCACTTCTTGGTGGTTTAAAAATCTTACTTTATGTTTAGGCAGTAACCCACATGTTACAGATAAGACTTAAAATTAAAGGTATTCAAAAGCTATAACTGAGTTCAAACTAATTCTAGAATGTTTCTTATAAAAGCACAATCTCTTGAGGATAGTTCTAGTCGTACCGGTTTGCTTATTTAGGACTCCTATGGTTACACAAAGCTAATTCCTGCAACAACAGTTTCAAGTCTGGAAGCTTTTGCAGAATTCCCTTTCATTCTTATCAACTTTCTTGTTTGCGTTGCCTTTTTCATCTCTGAGTGAGGAAGATGGGGTGAGAAATGAGTCCTTTGAGATATCTGAAAAACCCCTTTTCACTAAATAGCTCAAACTCTCCCTATTAACCTAAGATTGGAGAGTTCCGTGAACCTGAAACTTCTCTTTATTTTTATCAGAAAACAAATTCAATGAGTTACTTGCAGAAACAGTTGATAATTGGTATGTAGCTGTCATTTCAGTTTCTGACACATAGAATCTTGTCTTAATGCAAAAACATTTCCACTAGTTTACAGAATTAGCTAATTGAATTATCGAGTTGGAAATATGCTTGCTTTAATATGAACTCCGACTTCTTCACATTTGAATTAAAATCTTATTAAAGAAGCACTTAGGTCTACTCATCTTGTTTCCACTAGAAGATAATCCAAGTTTTCCATGAATATGTATTATGAACATGGTAACTCATCATATATTAATATCTAAGGATATTTGTCTCAAAAGCAGAGTGACCAAAGAAGCAGAATTAGCAAAATTTGGAGACTGGATTTGACAGTACATAATCAATGTCGTGTTTCTTGTCTGCAATATATCCTTATATGAAAGTGTCAAATTTGTTACTATGTGGTGTTTCAAAATGGACCAAGTCCGTAATGACTAACCTACAAGGAGCCAAGATAGTAACCACCATAGGATTTTCATTTTTTGTTCAGCATAGTAATATAAAGGTATGTTACCTCCTGGGTCTATGGGCAAACCAACCAGTCAACATTACATTTTCTTCTACATCTTTTTCTTTGAAAAGGACCACAGATTGGGAGATGTATTCTCTGTGAACTGAATGCTTAACTCGTGCTCTAGTTTTCCACACTGATCTTTGGAATTTTTGGGCAGAGAAACAACAGACCCTCTCACTATATCAGCATCACCTTATTTTGGTTATCTTGGACGTTTACCAAGTGCTGGATATTCAAGTTGGGATAATTATACAATCTCAAACCTGGATGCAAAGTTACTGTCTGATACTGAAAGGCGTTACTCAAAGGAAGAGTTAGATAAGATTTCAGTAGCGCTTTCCTCATTGTCAAGAGTTTCATTTCTCACTGGAGAGTTTCCCATTGGTCATGGATGTAGCGTCACTCAAACTATCTTCAATGGTAAGCCCTAGTATTGTTTCCGATTTTTCTAGACTTGTTTTTCCTGCATTTGGAAACAAGAAGATTGTCATGTTATTGTGATACCATTTTACCATTTTCCGACAGAAAAGAGGACTAGGAATTAAAAGGTCACTGATTTAACAAAGTTACACACAGGATTTTTATGAAATTAATACAATTTGCATTTCTTTGGTCAAATATTTTTCTGTACAGATTTTGTAGGTTGATTATCTGACTTGCTGTCTTTCAACAGCTTTCAATGTGATGGTTGGAGTTGGGCTTCTTTCTATGCCTTATACTGTGAAAGAAGGAGGCTGGGCAAGCTTACTTATTTTGGCTATTTTTTCATGTGTGTGTTGCTACACGGCTACTCTTGTGAAACAATGCTTTGAGAGCAAAGAAGGCATCATAACCTACCCAGACATAGGAGAAGCTGCTTTCGGGAAATATGGGCGCCTTCTAATATCTGTGAGTTTCTTAAAACTTACTATGGCCAATGCTATAACTTTTAGTTACCACTAGGGTATGAGCAATAGGCAAGCCTGTGATCCGGATATTTTAATCTATATTTTGTATATCAAGATTAACATGAATTAAGTAGTCAGCTATTGAGTTGCATTGTTCATGGAACTGTTCGTCATGCATCTTCAGTTAGTAGACTTGGTATGTTAAATTCTGTTCTCATCAAAAATTTGCTCAGTTTCTAGCAATTTAGATTAAAAAAGTGTTTTGAAAATGAAAGGAATGTGATATTCATAAGGCTTTGTTTGTTATTGAACTGTCATCAAGTCTAATCTTATTGTAATCTTGGGCTTTGGTGCAGATTGTTTTGTACACAGAATTATATGTAAGTCAACTCTGACTTTTTCTCTCTGTTTTCCTGCGTTATATGTTGATTTGTTGTCAAGAAACTTATTGAAATTTCGCACTTTGCAGTCATATTGTGTGGAGTTTATTATTTTGGAAGGTGACAATCTTACCAGACTTTTTCCTGGAACATCTCTGGATTTCAGTGGCTTGCAGCTTGATTCTAATCACTTATTTGGAATTCTCGTTGCTCTTATTATACTACCAACTGTTCTGTTAAAGGATTTTCGTCTGATCTCATACCTTTCAGGTTTTGCAATCTTTCTCTGTCAAGTGTCACCAGTGAAGTATTGAAGATGTGATAACTGATTATTTTTTCCCTCTATTTGTCTTTTCTGAAATTTGCTGCAGCTGGAGGAGTTTTAGCAACCATTATAGTTGTTATCTGCTTACTTTTCCTTGGCACGGCAGGTGGCATTGGGTTCCATCATTCTGCTCCATTGGTGAACTGGAGTAACATTTCGTTAGTGATTGGTGTGCATAGCTTCTGTAATTCTGGTCATTCTGTGTTTCCAAACATCTACCAGTCAATGGCTGACAAAACAAAATTTACAAAGGCAATAACAACATGGTACAACACATTGTATAGGTTTCAAATACATGCCATTTTTGTTGCCTTTATGACGCCTTAAACCTTTCTTCTTGTCTTCCAGCTTTATCCTCTCCTTTTTGGTTTATGGAGGTGTTGCAGTCATGGGGTTTCTCATGTTTGGGGAAGCTACAGTGTCTCAGATAACATTGAATATGCCACCACATTCTCTGGTCTCAAAAGTTGCAATATGGACTACTGTAAGTATGATTCGGGTCCTTTTTCAGGATTCTAGTAATCCCTTTCCTGAGCATAATTTAGTAAACAGCTAATGGTTTCTGAACATTCATTATCACCATGATGCAGGTTACAAATCCCCTCACCAAATATCCTTTGGGAACTAGCATTGAGTTAAAGAGTTAACTTGAGTTTTTAATATAAGCATGTAGATTAAACTTAGTGCTGTTGAAAAACATTTATATGGTAATGCAAGAAGAACTCGAGGGGGTTGAGACACGAAAGGCTATTGAACATGAAGCGTCAACTAGAACTTCAATCCAAATTGGAACTTTCTTAAGAAGGCTAGCCTTTGCCATTAAAGAAAGGAAGGCAGCCGAAAGCTGATGGTTTGGATTACAAAATGAAGAAGACTTTTGATGTTCCATTAAAAGATAGACGTGAGTTTCTTATTTAAAAATGCGAATTGACTGACTTAATGCCGGGGGAAAAAAGCTTTCAAATGGTGTATACTCGATTACTAAACGTGGCAAAATCTGTTTACATCATTTTATTCTCTAGTTTCTTTTATCATCTCTTTTGGATCCTTGACAATGAACAAATATGCATTGTTGGTAACCCCATTTGTCAGGGGCATAGAAGAGCTATTGCCAGTTGGAGTTGCTAACAGTTTTTCGTGTTTCGTGCTTCTGAGAATAGCAGTCGTTATGTCTACTGTTTGTGTTGCTTTTCTTCTTCCCTTTTTCGGTAAGTATTTAGCTTTATTTTTAGTTCAAGTTGTTCTATCTTCTCATGGTATCGGAACCTGGATCTGAAGAATATCTTAGTTTACAATTGGAGGTAAAAGAAAATGCTTCTGCTGTTTTATGCTTGTATTGATAACTTAATATATTTCAACAATAATTGTAGAGACTTCTAAAGCTAGACTCTTACTACAATGTGATTCTTCTTGAAACATTAATACCATAGACGGTTCTTATGTTATACAAAGCAAAAATGCTCCAAGTAACGGGGCCAACACAGTAATGAGGTTGTTCATACTCCAACAGTAGTCATAGTATTCCTACAAAATGGTCTCAAAACCACCTAAGGAGGTCTCTGCAACAATTATTTATGATAAAGAGTATCCTTTTTTGAGCTTCTAATGCTCTTAAAGCACAGTTATTGACTTCATTGTATTACTTACTGCAGGTCTTGTCATGTCTTTGATGGGTTCTTTACTGTGCTTACTTGTGGTGAGTACAAACTTCTAACATGCACAATATCGTATGGAATCAACTTTTCTGTAGGATTCTTATCTTTGATAGCAAGTAATCTTTCTCTTGTGCCATTCTTGTTTAACTTTTCAAAGAAACATCCCGATTCTTGTAATGATTTGAAAAACTGTTAGAAATAACAGTTCAGAACAAACAATGTTGGAGCTTCTTACCGTTCAAAGGGCAATCTCTAACTTAAAAAAAAAAAAAAATCATTGAATATTCTTATGAAAACATTCCCCTTTCTTTTACCTGAAGCAGCATAATGTTATGCTCTGGGTTGGCTTAAGCTGTCCGACGTGAAATCGGTCACTGCTTTTTAGGAGTACAGTGACAAGATAAGTTATGAGAAATCAGCCTATGAAATGGAAATAAAATGTATATTAGAACAAAATAAAAACTTGAATTATTTGATATTTGGGGTGAAAATAGTTCTAGTTGTTTCTTTAAAACTAAGTACGCATTCACTTTCACCTCAGGAATTTAGTTTGTTTCTGGTATGCAACCTGCATCCTCTTCCAATTATATTTTCTATCACCTTTGTAATGAGTTCAGTGATGATTTTGTTTGGAATTCAGACATGCTCAGCTTGGTTTCATTTGCCATAATACAGGCAGTAATAATGCCACCTTTATGCTTCTTGAGGATTTTGGGGAAGAAAGCAACAATGATCCAGGTTATAAGATTTCCTAACTTCATGTTATTAAGTAATTAGTAATGGCAGCTTTTTTTTCCCTGATGAATTTTTATTTTACCTCGGATTGTTACCGAATCAGTATAAATTCAGACCGTCTGGGAATGTTTAAGACTTCCATCATCAATGAACAAACCAGTTTAACACTTCCACCATCAAGGAACAAACCAGTTAATAGCACTAAATTTGCATTCTTAGCTGCAATTTAGCTCACTCTAATGATTTTACATTCTCTTTTTTTTTTTTCTGATATTCAGGTTGTTCTAAGTTGGATAATCCTCCTATTCGGTATCCTCTCGGCAATTATCGGAACATATTATTCCTTATCGTCCATAGCAAAGCAATACTGAAGCTCTGAGCATCACAGACTTGCTCTACATCATGTTCACAGTTCTTCAAATTGCTGGTTGTAGCAAGGAAACTGTACTATTCCAGCATTGATGTTCATGTTTGTTCCAAGTTCTTATTAGATGTGGAAAGTCTCTATTTGTGAAACTTGTTCTTTGCTTCAAGTGGGATTGTGAGATGGACAAGATTTGTAGCAGCCACATGGAGATATAGGTTAAACAACATTTAGATATGGTAATCTTAGGTCTTAGTAAGGTGATAATGAAACCGTTGCTTACAAGAGGTTAGATTTTATTATGCATTACTCTCTTGTTTTGGCCCTTTGGGACATTAGTGGTGAATTATTAGGCTTGCTTAAGAATATGTACTTGTCTCACTCTTTACATAAATTATAAGCAACAATATGTTTTATGGTGGAAGTAGATTAAAATTGTATTTAAGTCTTAACATAATTAAAGATTTGCAAAAAATAAAAAGGTTAAAATTCCCAAAAAATAATTTAATGATTTTAGATATTTTATGGTTTTAATTTTTTTATAATGATTTAATAGACAGAATTTAAATAAAATAACAACTTTTGTCTCTAAAAATTGTAATTGATATAAAATTAAAGCTGTTATGAATTTTATTTTATTTATATCTTTTATAAAAGAAGTTATAAATAATAAAATTTTACTTCCATTGTATATCTAATATAATATGAATTATAAAAGAATATGCTTTTATCTTATTTTATGCAAAAAAAAGCATTTAATAACATTTATAATACATAAAAGTCAATAAAAGAATTTATATTCATATCATTATTTACTATAAAAATCAATAACTATTATTGAGAGTTTTTTTATAACTTTTCAAAACACAAAAACATATTATACTCAATTTAGAAACTCAAAAAAGTAAAAAAGAAAAAGAAAAATAGTACCTATATATTATTTAATTAATCGAATTTCTTTTTTAAATTATTAGTTTATATAAATTTAATAATAATAATAATAATAATAATAATTTGCAACAAAAATCAAGAGTTTGAAACAATAATTCATTTTCCAGGCCACAAAAATATATTACTTCCAATTTAAAAACCCAAAAAAAGAAGAAGAAAAAAGATATTTTCCCTTCCTGTCTTGTCTTTGTCTGTCTGTCTCTTTTTATCACATCGCCTGTGCCACTAATTGTATACCTATTCTGTTTCACAAAAAATACGTCGACGTTTTAATTAAAAGCTAACGTCTCGACTTCACGCTCCTAAGCCAAGCCAATGCCTCTTCCTTCTTTTGACTTTGCTTCCCGCTTAATTTCTCTCAACTCTTTTTCTTCTGTCGAAAACCCCAAGCCCAGTACTTTAGATTTTTGTGTTTAATTAGTCCTGAGTACAAATGTGGATGTAGAGAGCTCGGGTCGATATTCTAGTGGTAACTATCATGACCAGATGAGAACAATGCAAGCTTTCAGGTCCTCTTTAACTCGCCGTGGACTAGCTTCTTCAGCTCCATCCTCATCTCCATCTCCTGAATTGCCTATCTGCAAGACTTGAATCCTAGCACTAATGGTCTTTACTACGAGTGCCGATGCCATGACGGTAGTCCAGTCAATTCAAGCACTAACATGGTAACACCCACGATGATCACTTTGGTCGAGAAAATCCAACAACGGCCCAGAAAGCAACGTGGCATAGGGACAACTAGAAAATGTCATTGAATTAATGAGAGGAGAAAAAAATGGAATAAGAAGATGAGAGATGGGCGTGTTTGATCGCTCTGAAACTACTTTTTAGACAGGAAGAATATTTCCACAGAGAGAGCTGAAGACATGCGATGCAAAACACCAAAAAGAAAATTGAAAGCCTAAATTTTCTCTAAAATCAAATCAAACCCAGAAGAAAGTAACGAAAAGAAGAACAGTTCCTTTAAAGAAAGAAGTAAAGTAGATTTGTGAAAGGGTGGTAAAGAGCATACCTAAAAGCATGAAGGAGAAGTTCCATGAATTAAGACGAAAGGAGTATGGACAGAGTTGAGAAGATCTAGCGGAAGATCAAAGTAGTAAGCAGGAAGCAAAATCAAAAGAACGAGGAGCTTTGGCTTGGCTTGGGCGAGCGTAAAGCCGAGACGTTGGTTTAATTAAAACGTCGGCGTTTTAATTGTGGAACAAAATAGGACCAACTTTAGTGGCACTGGTGCTCTGTTTCTTACCCTCACGCACACACACATGTGCACATTACACCTATAAATTATGCAAACATGTGCATATGTGCCTTTAAATCATTTGTAGACAAGATTGTACCAGCCAAAGGTATGCTTCATATTTGCAACACCCTTGGAATCGATAATTTCAAGCGGAATTTATATTTGTAATATCCATTCCTTTTCATAAAATGTCTAATACTGCTATGACATGCTGGATGCATTTCTTCAAATGTGATAGTGCAGTTATTGTTAGTAGTAGACTTCATTTCCTATTTATTCAGTTAGTAGTAGGCTTCATCAGTTATTGTTTTTCCTGATATCAGAGGGATTACAGGTCTGAGCTGCCGAGTTCTCAGTATAGTGCAATGTGATCAGTAACATCTTTGTGTTCACCTGGGAGAAGTTCCACTATTTTAATCCCCATCTATGCTTGAATTGATATGATAAAATGATTGGATAACACCCATATTTGCACACGATTTTCATCCTCACGAAAGTTAGTGTTCCTGGTCTTCCTTATAAACTACTGGTCGTCTGTTCCATGCTGTTCTCGTCGTCATATCTCTTTAATCCTCTCTTACTAAGTTGTGGACGTTCCTATCTGACTAGTGGCTGAAGGAAAAAACTTACTTGGAAAACTAATTTCAAACATATTTTTTTGTTTCACATCATTTCTCAACAAGCCACTTGTTCCCATGATGTCCTGACAATTGTAAGATAATGATATAGTATACTGGCACACTCCATACTTCTTTTTGTATTTCGTTACTTCTTGGTTAGACATTCAGATGATGGTCTCTTGACATACTTCCTTCATTAAAGATCGCTTTCTGCTTTGTTATTGAAATGTGGTTCAAAGGAATGATAAATATTTTAGACTATGCTGTTCCTAATGTCTAACATATATGCCAGCCTTTATTTCAGCATTTTCTGGGGCATTATGAATTCAAAAGCAAAACCCTCCAGGATAAATTCAGTCCAGAAGGTTTATGCAAAGCTTCCATGTTTGCGTTGCTTGTGAAGGAAGAGCTCGAATCTTGGCCTGAACAGAGAATGCGCCAGAGAAGTTGGCTACCTATCCGTGAGGCTCAAGAGTGCTGCCGCTACAAATGGATGAGAGATGCTCCTGTGGAAGATTTCACAAAATGGCATGATGACCAAATGGTTAGTCCGTTGCACAAAGAGAACCACTTTAGTACCTCTCCCACATCCTAAAGCAACAGCATATTAGTTCAATCATCCTTGGCATGGGGGCAGCAGTTTGAAGCTGATTTTGGTTCATTTTTCCCGTCAGATGATTTTTCCTTTCTTTACTGTCCTTCCTGTTTTGTTTTTCCCTTTTTATTCAAAGATTAGTTCTAGGCAATGAAAAAGGAAACGACAAATTTCATTAATTGTTTACTGATAATTTTCTTTGCTGTCTTTCCTGTATTCTTCTTGCTCAACAGAGATTTTGTTGCGTAGAGAAGGAAATTGGAAAATGGTTAATTGTTCATCTGTATTATACCCCTTTACATGTTTACGTTGGAATATTGAATAGGAACAATCCCATATTGAAAAGGAGAAGAAGAAGAGAAGCATTTATAAGTGAAAATGAAGCTAAATTAAAATGCTTGGTGGTGGACTTCCTAGTATTAAGTCTAATGTTTTCTCCCTCTCTTCTTTTCATGCACTCCTCCTTATTTTGGATCCATTACATTTTTCAATATGGTATCAGAGCCCATCGGCTTTGTTTCGGCCCATAAAAACCCAAGACTTGAAGCCCAAAAAATGAAGAAGATAATGGACCTGCACTCCAAGACCTGAAGCTCAATGAAGAAGGCTCAGTGAGGAAGACCCAGGCAGGCGAGAAGAAAAAAAGATGAACCTGTGACCTCTGAAATTCAACAAGAGTATAAGCCCAAGAAAGACATTGTGGCCTCTGAAATTCCAAGTGAACACAAGCCCATGCAAAAAGTCAAAAAATGCCCAAAAAGAAGAAAAGAAAGGGAAAAAAAAAAGAAGAAAAAGAAAAGAAATAGAAAAAATTGAGGGCAAGTCAGGCTAATTGAACTTGTGGGGGAGTGTTAGAATATTAAATAGGAATAATCCTATACTGAAAAGGAGAAGAAAAAGAGAAGCATTTATAAGTTAAAATGAAGCCAATTCAAAATGCCTTATGGTTGACCTCTTAACATCAAGTCCAATGTTTTCTCTCTCTCTCTCATGTACTCTTCTTTATTTTGGGTCCGTCACATTTTTCGACAGTTTATAAGTGCACATCCAGGTATATGTATTTCTGATTCAAGTATCTGTTGGATGGATGGAATCCTTTATTTAGTTTTGACTTGCTGATTCGTTAAATAATTCGTCTGATATAGTTAGTAAATTATTACGTGCATTCAATAAGGTAAGAATCGTTGCAATTGCAATTTGATATTGTATTCAAGAGGCCACGGATCCCCACTGGTTGAACTTAAAAAGTTTGTTACCGGAAGCATAAAAATAGAAACAGAGCATTAATGAAAGGCTTAAACCCAGAGAAAGCCTTTACAAGGGTTTATCTGTGAGCCCATACTTGACGTGATTTCGCCTTCATCTCATGAGCAGCTGTCTCTTCTCTGCCGCATTCCACCTCAAGCAAAACTCTTGTCTGCCCACCAAAGTTGCATTATTGATTGTTTTGGTGCTCTACTTGGGATTCAATTTTCAGGAAAAAGTGACAACTTAGGACTTGTTAGGAAGATTCCATCATTAGAAGTCAAAGAAGCATTCAAAGACAGCTTCTTCAAAGGCTGTCGGGTGCTGTCAGCTCTGCATCTACTCAAAACCCTTCGCTGCAGTCTCCTGAAGCCAGCTATATGTTATCTTTGCCTTAGAAGAAGCATCAAGAAGATATCCTTTCTCTTATTGGTACATCTGCTATCATTTCCCAACTTATTGGTGCAGAGTTGGAGTTAAGAGAATGTAAGGTTTAGCTATCAGATCATCCATGCTTGATTTCTCCATCAGTCCCAGTTCTCTAGTTTCGGTAAATTTTGTTTCTTTTTCTTAATCGGGTGATAAGCATTTCTCTTTGGGACGACACCGAACAGAAAATTGTGACTGAAGATGTTGCACAAGATAAAGATTATTTTCTTTGATACTGAGTAAACAAACCTAACATTCTGTTCATTCTTGCAGGAGAATCTCCGTTCTTCAGGAATGAGATTTACAATTAGCTATCCTCTTAGTTGTATATCTATTAAATGCACTGCACAACTTGGAATATAATTCTTGGGGGGTTGGGGGGAGTTATTGGGGGAGGTACTACTTTGCTCTTGCTACAATTTTTACTTCTTTCAAGGTCTAGATAAATATATCTGGCCACTGGGGTTATAGAAGGAATTATTGTTTCTAATTTGCTTCTTTTATTAAGACCTGAATGCGGAATGTTCCTCAGTACAAGCAATTTTATATTGGTGATCTGATTCTGTCTTTGACATTGCCATTGTTCAGTAGCTTCCTACTTTACGTTTTAGCTATTTTCCCATTTCTGGCAGCTTCAAATCAAGCAATTTTATCCTCTTTCTTTTGTTCCTCGCACATTTTGGTCTGCAGATTTTCGGCGAATGGAATGCAGTTGTCTTCAATCCTATGTTACACGCTTGGAAGTCCTGATTCAGGCAGGCTTTTGTTTGTATACCCTATTCAGTCGTCTTGGTCATGAGATGGGAAGAAGAAATTATGTACGAACAGTAATTTAATTCATAACTGTCAAGAATTGTACTTGGAGCTGGTTATTTGTAGGCCTGGGGTTAAAAAGAAAAACACTTGAGGCCCCCTATCAATCTTTCTGTTGAAAAAACTTGGCAGACAAACAGGAAATGAGATAATGTCATCCCCTAAGACACTCCTGCGTCTGTCAAAGCTCGTCTCTCCTTGACATAATCAATCTGATTCACCAGCATGTGAAGAAGCAACTTCCTGTTCATCTAATCAACGTGATACACATGATGAGTTATTTGATATCAGAGAAGTTTTAAAGGATGAAAGCACCAGGCATCTTCTGTAGACTTTGTGGAAATCTTGTTACCTATCCAATTCTGAGTGCAAAACATTTTCCTTGTCACAAATGCACATTAAAAGTCCTCAAAGGTCATCATGCAAGATTTAAAGAGAGAAAGTAGTCATACTTTGGAACCCCAAACTCCTAACCTACCCTGAGAAAGATGCTTTTCCAGTAGATCGTTCCGACACAATTTGTGCAGGTTAAAATCGAGAATTTAAAAACTGTTGCGGGAGGTGATCTGTTGATCTTGGGTGGTTTAGATCAAGATTATGCAGCTCTGAAGGACATATCATCAAGGAATAGCACTTTGTCCAGGTATGTCATTTTAGTTATATTTTCTTGAGATTATGCTTGAGTTATTGTGTTATAATTTCAACTGTGGCATTTTCATCTCCTTTCTCATTCTTTTGAACTCTGGACTGACCATTAAAATGGGGGAACCTTATAGGTTCGATAAAAGTAACTTGCTTGGATTCCTCAAGAGTTAAATGGGAAGTGGGTACTAAGAGTGGATTGATAACCTGCAGTGGAAGGCATTCTACACAATAAGGTAGAAACTTCAGATCCTGCATGGACGAAATGGAAGATATTATCGCTAGTAGGTGATACTGAGAAGAGGTTAAAGTTCCTTGATGGAAGCAGTGGAATGGCCTCAAAGGCATCAGGATGCATTTGAGCGCATTGGTGTTTGACCCTCAACAGGAATTCTGCTGTTTGGTCCTCCTGGTTGTAGCAAAACTCTTGTTGTCTTGCAGTTGCTTCTGAAGCAGGACTAGATTTCCTTTCTGTAAAGGGTCCAGAGCTTTAATTTGCTGTATATTACACTGTTTTACATTTCCCTATATTGTCCTTGGCATGATAACAAACATGCAATTTGGATTCAGGTCTTTATCAAAGAGTTAATGTTACTGTTATTGCTGCCACAAATTGACCAGACAAGATTGATCCATCCCTTTTTAAGACCAGGCACTCTCAACTCCTTCACCATGCACAAATTCATCTGCAACATCACACATTTAATGAGTGAAAATTCAAGCATGACGGTTCGATCAACTGCTGTACGACGGACCTTCAAGTGAGTTTGACAGAAATGACATATTCCGCATTCTCTTGTGCAATATTCCTCAGAGTTCTGATATGAACATAAAAGAGCTAGCTTGTCTCACTGATGGCTGTACTGGATGTCAAAATATCATTAATCTGCCGTGAGGCTTGCAGCAACTGCGGTTTTGTATACTCGTTATGTCTATTCATTTATCTTTTGTTGTCTTGTTTGTTGATTCATAGTGTCATTTCCGGGAGAGAAATAATGCATCAGAAGTAACAATGGAGCATCTAAAGACTGCAATTAGACGCATTCAGGCAAAGAGAGATTGACTGTTATGAACAGCTATCATCTAAATTTCAAAGGCTGGTTTGCTCTGATGATAGAGGGGACAGATTAGCATATCCGAATTGTTCAAATAGATCAAATTGGTTTTCAATCTGGTAAATCGTTTCCCTATTCTTTTTCTCATATCTAAGCAACCATCCTTTTCTTTCTTTTTCTTGTTCTTGGATTTTTCTTTTGCTGTTGCTATGATTTGGCAGGATCCCAGTAAAATCAACTGTCCAATTCTTATACCATTGGCTCAAAATATACTAAAAGCGAGTAATCACAAGTTTGAATCAGTCCAAATTTCTCCACTTTTTACATGTGAAATTACACTGCCTGCTTAAAAGTCTAGATTTGAATAATCTTTGTCAGTATAGTGGTGATATCACTATCTGCATAAAGTAACATACAAATATAACCACACAATTTTGAATTTCCTGTGAAGTGATCTTACAGAGATAACCCCACTTGGTGCTGTGAATTTGTCACGTTGCTTAAGTAGCTATAGTAAACTGCAACTGAAAGTATCAACCTTTATAAAGTTCTCATCTTTTGTCTTTTTTTATGACTGTAGAGCTCGCAACCGCTAGACTTCGAGTGCGTATTGGGCACGTCACCGGGCATGTAAAGATAAAGTTCTTATCTTTGCTTAGATGAATGAAAGGTATAATCACCTTTGGTGTTGTGAATTTGTTATGTTGCTTAAGTGGTTACAATAAACCGCAAATGAAAGTATCAACCTTCTGGTTTTTTTTTTAATGATTGGATAAATCAAAGGGTTTTAGCAAGAAGTTCTGTTCTTTGTTTAGATGAATGAAGTGGTGATTATGTAAAAATCATGTAAAAGATTATATTGTTTTTACATATTCTATCAACTAAACCATACGTTTCTTACATGATATAGTTACTTAGTAATTTGATGACCATAATAAGTTGTAGTGATTGTATAATTAAATTGTTAATAACTATACATATTTACTTATTAACGATTAAGCAGATCCTTGAAATAAGAAAATACATTGGAGTTCGCTTATAGTTTCAATCCATAGCCTATGATCAAGTTTAAGTTTGAACTTAATCGCATTTTGGGTTAGATTAAAAAGTTAAAGTTCAACAATTTTTTCAATTTTAAGTTATTTTCAAGTTTTAAGTCGAGTTGGAATTAATTCAAGTTGACTTATAATAGATCTCTTGAAAGTTCAAATTGATCTGGATTTTTTGATCCGATAAAAATGCCAACTCTATCTATAAAAAACTATTAGTTATCATCTACTATCTATTATCAATCTAACATACCCTAATTTGAAAATATCTTATTGGACTCTAAATGGTCTTTTTCAACAACTTCATGCATAGCATTGCTATACATTTTTAATGGTTTTAGTAGAAGCTCTTCTATGATTGGGTGTTGAAATCTTAAAGAGTTAGGTTTGATAGGAAAGAGGGAGAAAGTCATAGTGATAGAGACATGTATAAATTAAAAAAAAAAGAAATTTCCTATTATTAACATGGTTACAAGTCACAACTACTTAATCATTACTTTGTTGTTTCAATATAAAATTTGGAAATCACAAGGAACATAGTCACAACTACTTAATCATTACTTTGTTGTTTCAATATAAAATTTGGAAATCACAAGGAACATTGTTTATGTAATAAAAAAACATTTAGTTATTAAGCATTACTAAAGTTGTTTAAATTATTGTAGTTTGAGACATTATTTAACATTTTCTTAAGTTAGGAGGGAACCCAACTTTACTATAATGTCGTTTTCCTAATTTTTTGTATTTGTCAATAAGTATATTTAAAAATTGGGTTGATTTAAAAAATCAGAAATAATACGTATTTTATTAATTATATCATAATTTTATATTAAAAAGATTATTGTAAACAAAATGAACACCAAAAATTACTGAATTAGTAAACAATCAATTATGTCCAAGTTGATGATTGAAAGAGCCAAGAAAAATCAATATTAATCACAACTTTTAATATAAAACAAATTCTATAAAAGCCTGAAAAAGATGAAGTTTAATAGGTGGAATTGGTATTGATCTATCATGTCTTGTCCATAGTGATGGATGATATTCTCCATTGAATGCAAAAAAACAAAACATGCCCTTTAATGCATTCCAACAAATTCTTCCACACTCTTTCATGAAACTTAACATCATCTTTGCATCTATGCAAACTAAATTGTTTAACACCAAGATGTAAAACTTAAGTTGAGAAGTTAGAGATGCTATTAGGTACTCAAATTAATTAAAATTTAAGTTAAATAATTAACTTAACCTAATTTAAATAATTTAAATATATTTTATTTGAATCGTTTAGATTATAATATTAAAAAAATTATTTTGGAAATAAAATGTTGTAATAAATCAAATTAGTCTTGTTGGGTTATCTTTCTTTTTTTTTTTTCTTGATCAAGAAAAGCATATCCTACCAAAAGATAACATAAGATTATCCTCACAGCCTAACACCAACACAATTGATTCCCCCATCACCAACAAACCTAAAGATATCTCACAAAGTCACCAAACTTTGTGTGTATCTCTCTCTAATCCTTTTCCTAATCCCCAATCTAATCTTTGTAATAAGAAACACCAATCCCACTCTCAATCCCCATCGCGTGGTGTTGAGTCACAACCTGAACCCAAGTACATAATTCTTCTCAGTCAACCCGAGACCCCTTATAAATGGATAGAATTGAAGCAACAGAGGAAATTACTGCTGCTCAAGCGCTTCCCTAAATTAGTAAAGTCAAAGTCTCGCCCGAGTTGATGATGCTCTGCCACAAATGGCAGTGGCGCGTGGAACACAGAGTGAAGGAACAAGAAGGTGGGTTTGGTGTATGTGTTCGAACGTTTGGGGAATCAAAAATCTTCAGATCTTGTGACACTCACTCTCGAACTATAAGACCCCCAAATCCCGGAAAGAAAAAACAATAAAACTCATAAATTCATAATCATATGTGAAAGAAGGAAGAGCATAGCAAAGAAGAACAATGAATGATATAAAAGAACAGTAACCCATAAATTAAAAGCTGAAAAGGAAAGAAATCAAGATCCACCTCGAACCTCTCTCCATCCCCACCATCACCCTGCTCCGCCTCTCACCACCATCGTGTTCTTCTGTTAGATATTTCACTTTTCTGTTCACAAAAACAGATACCCTTTATCTAAAAATAATATCTTTCTCTGATCTTTCACTCTGTCAAAGCCTCAAAGGAGTAAAGATCCAATCTTTTTGCTCTGTTCCATTTGATGCCCACATAAAGAACCGAACTTTGCGACCTTTTGCTGAGACCAATTGAGTGATCAGAGTTTAGGATAAGTAAAGACTCAATTTTTTGAGGGGAGAAGAGAATGAGGGAGGATGATTCAAATTGGTTCTCAAGATGGGAAGAAGAGCTCCCACCACCTGAAGAGCTCATGCCCTTGACTCAAACCCTAATCACTCCTGATCTTGCTCTTGCTTTTGACATTAGAAACCCTGCAAGTAACAACACTAACACCACCAACACCAACTCCCTCCATCAAAACCACACCCCTCCTCCTCCACCACCACCACTCACCTCCACAACCCCATCACCCACCAACCCTCTGGCCTCTCCACATCCAAATTCTGGCGAGTTCGCAGCAGATTCGGCTGAGTTGGGCTCTGGGGCTGGTGGGGATGAACCTGCAAGAACCCTCAAGCGTCCTAGACTTGTGTGGACTCCGCAACTTCATAAGAGATTTGTTGATGCTGTCGCTCACTTGGGGATCAAGAATGCTGTCCCCAAGACTATAATGCAGCTCATGAGTGTTGATGGGCTGACCAGAGAGAACGTTGCCAGTCATTTGCAGAAGTATCGTTTGTATTTGAAGAGAATGCAGGGGTTGTCTTCTGGTGGTGGAAATGGTGGTGGTGCTGGTGGTGGTGGATTGGGGACAGCAACTGATGCTGCTACTGATCATCTGTTTGCAAGTTCACCGGTGCCTCCGCATTTCTTGAGGCCGAATTCCGATCATTTCTTGCCGTTCGTACCGGTGGCTGCACTGCAGCAGCACCAACACCATCAGCAGATGGCAGCGGCTGCAGCTGCTGTGGCACATCCTCAGTTGCAAAGTCAATATCATAGGCCAATTGGGCATTTTGGGTCTCCTCCGAATGGTCAATTTGAGAATCCATTTCTTGCTAGGCAGGCACACCAGCCTGTGCATAGGATGGGAGCTCCTGTTCACAATTCAGTTCCAGGGTATGTGGAGGATTTGGAGTCTGTGAATGGAAATGGTGGGAGGAAAGTTCTTACTCTGTTTCCAACAGGGGATGATTAAATTGGGGTAATAATTGACTCCATTGATCTCTCTTCTTTGATTTGTTTAGTGGGTTTTTTGCTAGATTTAGGGTCTTGGTTTCAGTTGTGCCAATACGTTGTGGTCGTAGTTGTTGTTTGTTCTATAGCTTTATATTAAAAACTAGTCCTGGGCTTCATCCGCAGATCTAAACATTTCTTGAGTCATTCTTGGGTACAATATTATCTAGTGGTTACCAAAGGGGATTTGACAGTGTGAATCTATCGCGTCGTCCACGATTATGGAATTCTAAAAAGGGTTTTAATTTGTCTATAACATCCGCCGTTGGTGATGAACATTGATCATGATCTCTGGATTGGGCAGAGGATTCGCATTTGTCTGTGATAGTTTGGGAATCGGCTCAAAGTTCTTGTATTTTTGAGTCTTTTCGTCAAGGACGTGTTGCTACGTGTTCATGGCTTGTGGCTCGGGAAACAAATATAAATTCGATGTATGGTGGGGGGGTGATTATGGAAATTCGGTGTATGTTACCTTGAGACGTTATACCTTGGTTGGCACAATCGGATTTCTGAATGAGGCCTAGTCCCTAATATCTGTTAAGTGGTCTGGTGTCTTGTAGATGTGAGTTGTACTTGGTTGTACATGGTAAGTCTCAATAGAAGGCTTAAGACCCTGGTATGAGTGGTTTGTTTCAATGAAAATTGTGATGTTAGAATGTTCAGTTTACTTTAATGCTCAATTAACGTTAAGTAGTTCAATAATCTTATGTACCAACAAACTCTCCTCATCGCTTTTATTTACTGTCACATGTAGATCTCTTATGTTGATGATTTATACGTGCAAGTATTTTGGAGATAGCGCTCTTGATGATTGTTCATGTTATTATTACTTTCATTTCTCATTGGATCTTAAGTTTTCCATCTGCTGAGCATGCACAATACTTCTACATTACACAATCTTCACAGTTTTGGGTTTATGGTACGGGATGAATTTGTATCTGTATTTTCAAACCCGAAGGTTATTGACTATGAGCCGCATAAAGTACGGTAAGTACCTGAATGCATCTAGATCATGTTTCTTTAGTCTGTGATTCATTTGTAAGTTTTCCTTTTTCCTTGGAGACTGGAAATAATGCCCAAGGAGTAATTGAACAGGGGAGGCTTTCTTTAAAGAAGAAAGAATCTGGATCTAGATTGTAGGAAAGTTATGTAATTTTTAAGTGTACAGTTGTTACTTTAGGTAGATTTAAGGTATTTCGTTTGCAACTTACAGAAAAATGTGAGATCGGAAAGAAATTTTGACGATGCAAGTGGGAGCTACGCCCACACTAACTGAATGCTTTCTAGTCAGGACAATGACATTCATGAACTTCCTCTGAATCTCTGCACTTACTGTCCGTTTAGCGAGGTTATGTTAACTGTAACTAAAGTTAGCTTCTTAACTTCCTAAAGTATGCTAATTATGAAACTTTCTAACTCTTTATTTGTTCTGCATTGCTTCATAAATGTGGGAAGTTCTGTTTTAGATATCTCATTTAACTAACCAACTGTGACTGTACATGAAACTATTTGATGACTGCTATGCTTGCATAGCGTAAAAATTTGTCAGCCGTTCTGTTATCCTTATTGCTATCCATGGTTTTAAATTGCGCTTGCAGTTGGTGGTCCTGACCGTTATCGCTATTTGTTGCAATCCCAGTCACATTTTCTGTAATCGCACCCGTATCTTCTGCAATTACTGTAGTCACTCACCTAGTGCCATGGATTTAAATTGCACTTGCGGTTGGCGATCTGGACCGTTATCACAATTCGTTGCAATTTCAGTCACATTTTCTGCAATTGCACCGGTATCGTCTATAATTGCTGTAGTCACTCGCAATCTGCCATGGTTTTAATCACACTTGCGGTTGGCGGTCCGGACCATTATCGCTATTTGTCGCAATTTCAGTTGCATTTTCTGTAACTGCACCTCGTATCATCTGCATTCCACAATCTTGCAATTTAAAACCTTGCAATTATATATCCCAAGCCTCCACTCTGTATCCTCTGTACTATTATAGTTTCGTACTATTGTACCTTCAACTTAGTTGCCAATTCATTTAGACACTTCGATGCATCTGTTGCATATAATTATACGAAAAAACACAGCACACATGTCTTCGCCCATCTTTGCTTTCCTCAAAGTAATCCGTATCTTACAACCTTGTTCCTTAAAACATAGGAGCTGTCAGATCAGTTCCTGTCGGGGGGAAAGGACATCAGACTATGCAGAAGATAAGATTGTAACTTGAAGGTCTCTCCTGAGTTTAAATAAAGATTCAAAATTAAAAAACGGGTTGGATTCAGACAATCCAAACCCTCTTTTTCTAATATAAAGACAAGTAAAGAAGTCACCTCCTGAACCTATATAATGGGAACACACTCACATGGGCAGAGCCTAGTTCTGGTTTATTTAGTTAGTTAGATTCCGTAACAGAAGAAAATGGGCACGAAGTGGTAATGATTGGTAAGTTTCTGGTGCATGGAAACTCTGGGACCACAAAGCAAGATTGATTCTGAGATTTTAAGTCGTTAATTTAATAATCTAAGTTTGATCCAATTTAATTTTGAATTTTAGAAGACAAAGTCGTATTTGATATATTGTTAATAATAATAATAATAATATGTTTTTTAATCATTCGGAAGCAATTGCTCTACTAGTTAAGAATAAAGTTATATACATTGGATCTCCCCAGACTCCACATTTAGTAAAATTATTATGGGGTTATTATTGTTATATTAATTATAAAAATAAGACAAATGAAAAAAAATGAGGAAAGAGCATAAAAAGAAGAATTCTATGAAAATTTGAGAATGGAAAATTAACATATATATATATATATATATGTATATAGACCTTTATTTTTATAGATTGTTATATTATAAAAAGTCTTGGATTTATGAAATTGACATTTTTTAATATTTAATATTTAAAATTGAAATTAAGTACACCTTGTGGTCTCTTACATAAGAAATAAAAAATTTAATATATTTCTTGATAGCGTTATAGTAATTTTGATAAAAATAAATATATAAATTGATAGAGATTAAATTTGACCAATTATGTATAGTTTATAACTAGATTCAACCACAAAAATTATACAATTACAAGTTAAAAAAATCATTTTATAATTGTTTTACAAGAGTTTATTGTTCTTATAATTAGTTATTAATTAAAACTTTACTTTACAATTTGGTTCGAATCAATGGAAAAAGCACGAATTAATCAAATTTTAGATTCACCAGAGTTAGTTCAAATCTGATCCGAAATTTAATAAAAGCTTAAAAAATTTGAAAAAAACCTAAAAATTAATTGCGACTTGAATTTTTTTGGTTCAACCCTACTACAAACTTGATGTAGCTCAAATTTAAAAATTTTCGAGCTAAGCTCTGTCCTATAATTACCAATGCTACTTTAATGCGAAGGAAATGAAAATGAAAGTGATGATGCAGGCTGTGGGGAGTTGACATTGCATGTAATGTGATGGGATTAGGGATATAAGATTACAGGTAACGTAACATACAACCACTCAAATTTCTTATTCAAACTTGAAGATCACATAGAGCACATTCTAAACTAGACTTTATGCTTCTTTGGGCAGTGGTTTGCCAGCTAAGAATGCTCTTAACAAAGCAAGTGACCTCCCAGGTGATGACCATGGCACCATGTGAGAGCCTCCTCTAATGGTCGCATAGGTTAGGATGTCATCATAAACTTGTGTCCATCCACCAATCTAGTAGCCAAGTACATAAGATAAGCTCATCGTCAATACACATGTAATTAGTACCACAAAAATAAGGTAATGAAACAAAATTTTCGGTTGGATTAAGAATACATTTTTAAATACATGATTAAATTTGTCCTAACTACTTCTAAGGAAGGAGTAAAAGGAAAAGAGAGTTTCTCGCACTAAGAAGAAAAGGATCTAATATATGATTTTAAAAGAATTAAATAAAAATCTTATATTTAATTATGTAGAGTAACAATAAAAATGATTTATATATAAATTTTTTATGATTAATTACTAAATTTGAAATCAACTTTATATAATTGGTATTGGTTATCATTTTCAAGAACATTATGTAATTTTTAGTAATACAAGTAAAAGCTACTAAACCAACCTAGTATAGTACCGTAAGTAAAATTAAGGTAATGAAATGAAATTCTTGATTATATTAAGAATTTATTTTTGTATAGATGATTAAACTTGTCTTAGTTATTCTTCAGGTGGAAGAACAAAAGTTTCTCAAATGTCGAAAATATTAAATGAGAAATCATATGAGATAAAAATCTCATACATTATTTTGTAGAGTGATAATAAAAGCGATTTATTTATAAATTGTCTACCATCGCGTGATTTAACTTATGGATTTGAAATCATAACTTATTATATTGTTGGTAATGATCATAATTTACAAGAAAATTTTGTAGTTTTAGTAAAAGCTACTAAACCAACCTGTTTATCCGTGTACCAAGCCCTATAAGAAACGGTAGTTCTCAATCCTAGCGCTTTAGCCAAGCTTTGTACATTGCTCCTTGTCGCTATAAATGGGATAACTGCGTCCTGATCTCCACTGTAGATTGTTACTACAGCATTATAATGGCATCTAACTGACTCTGAATATCAAAAATGGTGTGTCCTCGCAATACTCACCTGTACAGTAAAACCCTAATGCCTGAACGAACCAGATAGCCCACAATATCAATGGTAGGTATAAGCAGGTTTGTAAGATCATAATTTGTAACACTGCCACAAAAAAAATCTTATGTTAATAAGTTTTAAATTACGGATTACGAATTATATTGCGGTTACGATGAATTTTTGGTAACGGTTGGAGAGAGAGTGAAAATTTACCTGCTGCAGGTAGTCCAATTAGCTACTCCAACAAGCTTGGCATTTAAGGCTTGCCGCACTTCTTTTCTGTTCAGGTAGTAATAAGCATTGACTCCTACACAAGGGTCTATATTTTCTGGGCCTTGCAACTAAAGATGTCAGATGAAATAGAGTGTGTTAAGGTGATAGTTGATGTTGTATATATGTCAAAATGATATCGTTTTCGTTTAAAGTTGTCGATCAAGTTTCCGATCGTCCGATTGAGCGGCCCAAGTTCGAACTGAAACAAAGAAATTGGGGCCAGGCCGTTGCCAACCCTAGGAAAAGTAGT